>CAJNOL010001972.1:9951-43887 GCA_905250125.1 Rotaria sordida | reverse complement strand
TCATTTGAAATAAAAGATTTTCTTTCAAATTTTATTTATGAACGTTTTTCATGGATTGCAATGACAGCAACACAAAGATCAGAATATTATGATATTTGGGCATTACGTATTAAATATATATTACCATATGATTGTTGGCAACGTATTATAGAACTAACTTCTTTTTTTATTGATCAATCATATTTAACTGAGCGTTTAGTTAAAATTCATCAAGAACCAATTCCACGTAATATATCATTAATAGAAGTTGAGTCAGCATTTGGTGGCGCTGCTTTATATGATGCTAAATATTTAAATAATGATTGTTCATATGAAGGAAAGAATGAACATCGATGGTGGTGGAATAATGAACAATGTGAACATGTATCATTTCATCGGTGTATTCAACAATATGCAAATAAACAAAAAATTTACATCAATCCTCAATTTCAGATTTGCTAATTGAATATTAACTCTAGCCATATGAATTAAACGTGATACTCTAAAGCCTATTTTAAACTGCAGATCTTTTAAAATAAGATAATCTAATTATTCATGTATGGTAAAAGCAAGAGATAAATTTACTATGAGAAACTTTTTCCGAAAATAATCATTTGTCAAAGTTATTTTGTTTTTAATGTAATCATGGTTTTATGTTTTAATAATGTTGATTTGATAAAGTACACTTTTAATACGATTATCAATAAGAATCTATTCTCTTTTTTTATATTTAGAAAAAGAGATCATGAAACGTGATTATTGTTTTTTTATTATTACTTTTTTGACACATATTTGGACACGTAAAAAGAAAGAGAAAAACTTCATACAGAATGTCAAGTGGTTGGAGCTAATAGTGATGCTCTGATACTAGTTCGAAAAAAAGGATTAAAAGTATATATGGGCATATTTTAATTGCTAATGTACGCAAACAAAAGTTATTCGAATCAAGTAGACAATAGCATACGTCAAGTGTTTGTATTTAGATGTTTGGTCATGATTTAAGGAATGTATTAAAACTTTTAAGTTTTTCTTACGAGGGAACCTCTCGAGGTGATAAAAAGCTTTTCGATTCAGACTACTTTTATCTTGTAGACCCTAGTGAGTAGTGAAATACCCTAACTTGGTTCATCCCCTTATTGCTTTGTAATGGAGTTATGACCATTTTACTAGTTTTTCGACCTATAGCACTATGTGAGCAGCCACAGTAAATAAGTGTGTTTCGATCTGAAATTTTGTCCATAAAGAGGTCTTATGAATACTAGAATATTGTGAAAGTTTCAGACAAAACGAATGCGTCCTTGTTGAAATAATGAATTTTAAAAAAACAACTGTTTTCCGAGGTAAATTTTAATTTCGTGTCAGAGATAGTCACTTTTTTAAAATTCATTATTTCAACAAGGACGCATTCGTTTTGTCTGAAACTTTCACAATATTCTAGTATTCATAAGACCTCTTTATGGACAAAATTTCAGATCGAAACACACTTATTTACTGTGGCTGCTCACATAGTGCTATAGGTCGAAAAACTAGTAAAATGGTCATAACTCCATTACAAAGCAATAAGGGGATGAACCAAGTTAGGGTATTTCACTACTCACTAGGGTCTACAAGATAAAAGTAGTCTGAATCGAAAAGCTTTTTATCACCTCGAGAGGTTCCCTCGTGAGATCAACTCGATATCGGTGACGCAGTGCGGGAATGTCGTATCGAACGAAAATGTGAATCACTTTATGCAGCCATTACTAACCTACAAAAACCTTTGTCAATATTTACATTGTGGATTCTCTCTTCTCGCTTGTAATCTGCAGCTGGATCCACTCCTTTATCATGAAACGAATGAAAATTCAACTCTTTTCCCTCTAATCAGCAAGAAAAATATTTTCTTTCGTAATTTCTTATGTTGAAATCAATAGTTTTCTGATATTTAAAAGTCATGACGCTGATTGTGAGCGTCTTGCCCTTTTCATATTCGAGTTTTCATTGAGAATTCTTATAATCATGGCGCTAGTTTGCAATGATGAATCATCGAAAGAAAAACTTGAGCTTGCTTCGTAGTCTTGTATTCATTTCATAAAATCCAGCCGAACATAGTGAATCTTAGTTTGTACTCGATGATCAATCGGACAATCTTCGTTATATTCTGTTCACCTTTATTTCTTCTATCCTCCCACTAGACAGAATGAGAAATCATATGTTCTATTTGCAGCTGATGGTAATGAATTCCAATGTTCTATATCAAAGTTGCATACTAACAGGTAGTCAACTCATAATTTGTTTATTTTGTTGTAGACTGAATTTCGTGCTTGTATATATCTTTACCAACCACCATTGTTTTTCCTCATAAGCAATAGAGTGATAAAGCATTTTCTAGTCACCTCTCTCTCAATCACTTGTACATTTGAATAAGAAATTCGCGACACGATCGCTATGGAATAAAATTGAAGCCAATGTGGCATACCATATTGAACACCTTGTGTCTGAAGGTCAACAATCAGTTTGCTAGTCACAGTTATCTTTGTGAAGAGTTAAAATTCCCTTAGTGATTAATTCATGTTGTTTTACTAGCATTGAGGCATTTTAACGGTAATATCTGAGAAGCAAATGTTCGGATGAGTTCGAGTCTGGCTTTATAGTGAAAAACTGAGAAATATCTGATGCATGTTCATTATTATCCTGTACTGTGAAGAGTGAATGAGTAGGTCATTGTTGCATTTCTGTTATGCTTTCAATATTTCTTATTAACTTCTGTTGTTTTCTATCATTCCAGTATGTTTCGTTCACTTTGTGTTGACTCATATGTCGCCTATTTTGAATCCTAGTCGTGCGCGACCATAAGATGAAAGAATGATTCACTCATAGTAGCAACACAAGAAGCCAAGATCAGAAAAGATTTGCGTCGAAGGAAACGACAATCAGCACTTCGATGACCACAAGCCGCGTGAATGATTGTTGAGCTTTGGATTTCGATGTTTAAAACTACAATCGTGCATCCATAGATAAGATTCCTTATTCCACTAAAAGGTTTCTGAAAATGCCAAAGTTCATGCATTATATATGAATTTCGTACTCAAATGAGGTCCTATTCCACAACGGTGAAAATCATACTTCTACGGGTCAAATATGCTCTGCACACAACTAACAGAGCCTTCTGGTTTTGGCCAGACTCTTGTTACGACAATCGGAAGCTTCAGATCATGAACATACTATTTTTTCAGTTCTACATTCAAAATTTTCTCATAGATCGATTAATTATCAACAGAACTCTCTAAACACAGAATGTGTTTCACCAGTACTAAAACATTGCCTTTAAACAGGACCCAACAGCTTGTGGATAAATTTTCAGGAAATTCAAAACTGAAATCAATTACCAATTGACAATAAAACCAATAATTCGTCGTAGATGCACTTAAAAACATCTTTCAATCACTCAGTAACAATAGTTAACTATCGAAAATGACGGCGCTTACACTTATACAAAGCGACTGTAAACACATAGTTATATATGAATCCATACCAATAAATTAACTTTAACGTTGACTTCGGAATGCTTTGGTATCCGATAAAGTCACACAAACGAAAGAGTTGTCGATAAAACAAAGTGAAACATATTTCTGTACTCAAGAATAGCAGCATTCACACAAACAGATAGCATCATGCAAAAAATTCGGAGGCAACTGTCTCAAAACAAATTACCCACTCCCAATAGTACACATGGAGTCTTTTGTTTTCGTTCAAAACTTGCATCAATCGTTGTTTGCCTTTCATTCCGATTCCATTACATCCAAGACCGAGTGTGGTCAGTGTCTATGTAAAAAGTGGACGTTGAAAAGACGAAGGTAAATAGTAAATGGTATACTACCATGTTGTGTATGAGAGCATCGGCAAGATATTCTGTTCCTTGGTCTTGTATTTCATTTTTGCGAAGCTCGAGTGCAGCAAGTGTCTGTATAAAAAGTGAAAATTGACACGGCTAAGATGAGTAATATATTGTATATTACCCTGTTACTTGAGAGAGCATTGGCAAGATGCCGTACTCCTAGAGCTCCGATTCCATTATTTCCAAGGTCGAGCCTGATGAGTGTCTGCGTGAAAGAGGAGATTGAAAAGACGAAGATAAGTAATAACTAGTGTATTACTGTGTTTTGTGTGAGAGCATTGCCAAGGTGTTGTGCCCCTCGTTCACCAATTGAATTATATTCTAGGTAGAGTGTGGTGAGTGTCTGCGTGTAAAGTGGACATTGAGAAGACAAAGATACGTCATAACTAGTGTATTACCGTGTTTTGTGTGAGTGCATTGGCAAGATGTTGTATACCTTGCTCTCCGATTCGATTAAATCTAAGGTTGAGTGTGGTGAGTGTCTGTGTGTAAAGTGAACATTGAAAAGGTGAGTATTTAAGTAGTAATTAGTGTATTACGGTGTTTTTTGTGAGAGCATTGGTAAGATGTTGTACTCCTCGCTCTCCAATTGAATTACATCCTAGATCGAGCTTTGTAAGTGTCTGTGTGTAAAGTAAACAGTAAGAAGACGAAGAGGAGTAGTCAATAACGTATTACCGCGTTTTTTGTGAGAGCATTGGCAAGATGCAGTGTCCCTCGCTCTCCGATTCGATTAAGTTCAAGGTTGAGTGTGGTAAGTGTCTGTGAGTAAAGCGAACATTGAGAAGACGAACATCAATGGTATATAATGTATTACCATGTTTTTTGTGAGAGCATTGGCAAGATGTTGTGCCTCTTGCTCGCCAATTGAATTACATCCCAGGTAGAGCGTGGTGAGTGTCTGCGTGTCAAATGAACATTGAGAAGATGAAGATGAGTAGTAAATGGTGTATTAGGACTTGTCCACGTAACGCACCACTTCGCTGATCAAGTTTTTTTAAAATTTGTTTTGAAGTTGGACAAATCTGAATGTATTATTAGGCGCAGTTTTTCACGCTGATTACAAATTCGACATTTTTTCTTCAAAAAATTGGATTTTGGTATCGAAAGTCGGGTTTTAAACTTTTCAAAAAATACTGAGTGACATGTCATTCGATGCAGAATTCAATGCTGTACAAAATAATCTATTTATTTTTGACCTTCGTCTCTAAGGAGAACTTGTACATTCTTGTACAGTTTCCAATTTACTGCATAACTAATGGGGTCCCGTTTTGATGTAACAGCTTGGTTCTTGTGTAGAACGATTAGATATACAGACAATACTAATGTTTATGAAAATCAAATATTTCTGAGCACGTTAAGTACCTCAAAATTCGTGGACAACAAACTGTGACAGCTTTACATTTGTTTCTTGCATTTTTTATCTGAGTAAAAATAGTTATGAGAAAATCTTTTTTATCGGTAAAAAGCTCGTTTGAGACTCTAAAAAGCTGGCTCCAGAAACGTTTCATTTGGAGAAATAATTTCGCAAGGAATAAGAGTTTTATCAGCGGTACTAGGAAAAAAGGGTCTTTTCATGTAACAGCATTATTCATTGAGAAAACCTTTCAAGAAGCCCGAAACTGCAACCAAGAAAAGTTATTCTTATAATATAAATAGAGTGTGATAAGTGATATCAAATAGTCTTTGGACGAACTTTCTAGCTCTCAAATCTTTCGAGATAATTGAAAAAAAGTGTATCAAAAACGTAACGCTGTTACGTTTGGACAAGCCGATTACCGTGTTTTTTGTGAGAATATTGGCAAGATATGGTACTCCTTGCTCTCCGATTCGATTATATTTAAGATTGAGCCTGGTGAGTGTCTGCATGTAATGTGGGTATTGAGAAGACTAAGACGAGTAGTAAATTGTGTATTACCGTGTTGTTTGTGAGAACATTGGCAAGATGTTGTGTTCCTAGAACATCGATTTGATTAAATTCGAGGTCAAGGATTGTGAGTGTCTGTGTGAAAAGTGAACATCAAGAAGATGAAGGCGAGTAGTAAATGGTGTATTACCTTGTTGTTTGTAAGAGCATTGGCCAGATGTTGTACTCCTACGACTCCAATTGCATTATGTCCTAGGTCGAGCGTGGTGAGTGTCTGTGTAAAGTGAACATTTATAAGACAAAGATAAATAGTAAATGGTGCACTACCGTATTATTTATGAGAGCATTGGCAAGATATTGTGCCCCTCGTTCTCCAATTGAATTACATTCTAGGTGGAGCGTGGTAAGTGTCTGTATATAAAATGAATATTGACAAGACGAATATGAGTAGTAAATCGCATATTACGGTGTTATTTGTGAGAGCATTGGCAAGATGTTGTGCACCTTGCTCTCCGATTCGATTAAATCCAATGTTGAGTGTGATAAGTGTCTGTATGTAAAGTGAACATTGAGAAGAAGATGAGTAATAAATTGTGTATTACTGCGTTATTGGTGAGAATATTGGCAAGATGTTGTGCCCCTGGAGTACCGATTTCGCAATGGGCAAGATTGATTGTGGTGAGTGTCTGTGTGAGATGAAGATTGACAAGGTGAGTATGAGTAGTAAATTGTATATTACCGTGTTGTTTGTGAGAGCATTGGCTAGGTGTTGTACTTCAATGTCTCCGATTCGTTTATCATTCCGATAGAGTGTGGTGAGTGTCTGTGTGAAAAGTAGAGATTAAGAATACATGTGGAGCTTTTTATTTTTCTTTCCTTTCCAGAAAGGAAGAGAAAGTTAAAACACTTTTGTATGCGACTTTTTGCAGAGTTCGTATTATCAAGTGGAAATGGTTAGGATAAGCCTTTTGATACCATTTTCTATCTATGTTCAAAAAACTATTGAGCTGTTGATCGGTTCCTATCTGTAGCAGTGTTTTTAGCATGGCTAATATAATTTATTCTTCATGGCATATCATTGAAAATAAAAGTTTTTTGAGAGTTCTTTGACGTGGAACCTCGATCAACTTTCTCACTGCTGCTGATTAAAAGAATGGATCAGGAAGATAGATTTTTTTGTCTTTTTTGTGTTAAGTAGCTGAAAGGAATTCGATTTAGGAATAACAGTAGTGAATGTTATTATCCAAGGATTAAAACAAAAGTTATATGTTTGTTCATGATACATACGATCTTAATTGTCCATTTGGGTATTTCTCTTACAAAAAAAAGACATGTCTATAACGAGAACATAATAAGATACATTGACGAACTTTCGAATTATGGAATAATAATGCTCAGCTGCTCTTTCGTTTCGTAATAGATTTGACAGAAAAGAACGACAGATTACTTGAATGTTCCCATTTATCATGTAAATCATCCCGTTAATTTTACAATTTCCCGATTACAAGTCACTCGAACATAAACTAAAAGACATGGATTCTCCGCCATATTCATATGAAACATCTGCACTATCAAACTAATCTTATGTAAATCAGTCTGTTCCACTTATATGACGTCATTATTCATTGACAGGAAATTTATCACCAACCTTGCAAATATCTACAAGTCAGACTGGAAGAATTCAGAAAAAAGAATGAAATCAGTATCAATGATTAAAAAGAACAGTTTAATATCGTCTTCGACATTAAAAAACAAAAAAGGTTCCTTTCAAGGTTCAATTTTTGATTCTAAACCAATTGATGATGAAGACCAGACCACAATCATGACACACAACAATAATCGTGAAGAAGAAGTGATACGTCAACCACATCAATGATCGGATTCAACAGCAAGTAATAAAATCGAAATAGGAAATGAAGAAAATAGATTAAAACGAAAAATGGCGATCACAAAAGGAGACGTTTTAAGTTATTTTACCGTTATTGATGATATAATCTGAAATGTAATTTACGTTGGGATTCTAAAAAAGAAGTAAGTCTACTTCTCTTTCTCTACCTTTTTTCGAATAATTGAAGAGTCTACAGATATAGCATTGCCAATGGTTGCTTTTATTTAATACGCCATGTTATAAATCTGAAAACTGATCATTCCAGTATTTCTTTCAGACAGATTCTATGAGAGGAGCGGGTATATTTAATTTCACATTTTTTCATAACAATCATTTCAGTTTTTGTTTAATATTATAAATGGATTCATACTGCACATGTTTTTAACATTTAATGCGAGATCCAAAATAACCTAACCAAATATTAGCTCAATGATTGTCAACTTTGAATTAGCTTTCTTCAATCGTGTTCCGCTTCTGAAACAAAACAATTCCATTTCGCACGCTTCCATCATAGTTAATAATAAGTCTTTTCCAGCTTTTGAGACTCAATCCAACTTCGAATACAAATCTTAGATGAAATTTGAGGAATGTTCATAATTCGAGAATATTTTTATATCCATTACAATTACAAGCCAAAAGTAATTCAACATTAATTTCAACTAAATACAAGGGCAAACTGCATAGTGCAACTACTGAAGCCATCCACGTAGATAGCCATTCATTTAACGACTTCAGAAAAAAAGAAACAAAAAATTTGTTGAACTTAGCAATGCCAGAGTACATTCAAAAGAAATTCTGATTGTACTCTGGATTCCACTTAGTGTCTATGTTTTGTTTAGATGTCATGCATCTGATCGAAAAAGTGTATATCGTCAAGTGCAATCGTTATATAAAAGTTATCGTAAAGAACCTAAACAACAATAAAGAGAAGTATCCGACACTGCACTTGCGATCTATGGAAATCTTCGATAAAAGAATATTATTTTTGCATTACAGAACATTTCTACTATAAATTCTATCATTTATAGTCCTGCATTTTATCTTTTCGACGTTTTGGTGGGAGCTATAAGACTGCTTATATTAGTCAATTTTGTTAAACAATGTAAAAAAGTTGCGAATCAAGGAAAAAGTTACAGTTGTTACAACGAATAATGTGTTTGATATACGTACAGCAGCATCAAAATTAGATTTTGTAGTTAGATTTTCTAGCTTATGTCATGATCTTAAGTTGACAATTACAAATAGTTTATGATTATATGGTAGACAAAGGACAATAAAGTAAAGAAAAAGTAATCATCAAATCTAGAAAGAAGCTCAAACAATTTAAATAATTTTTCATTTCCTCGACTTCGCCGACAATCATAACCTCTTTATAAATTTATTTTTTGGAAATAGATTAAGCTCATTCCTTACCAAATTTTTGTTTTCTTTATGTATTGATTTGCTATTTAGAAAAAAAAATAAATGTATAAAGTATGAAAATAAATAGTCATCAACAGCAAAGTACTAGTATTAGTAATATTCCTATTGTTGGTGATGAAATTGCAAAAGATATTTTAAGTAAACCTCCATTTCGTAAAAGTGTATCATTGAGCTCAATGATTGGCGATAACGAAGAATAGTAGCCAACATCAGCAAGTGATGGTAATAATGAGTAATCATCAACATCCACAACCGATGAGCACGATGAACAAACTACAGAATCTACAAGTGACGCTAATGATGAGGGTGTGAGTCTGCTCACCGCCTACAGCCACACTCCACCAAACATTATTTTTTAATTTTTTTTCTCAAAGAAAACATACTATTGTCACCTTTATTTTAAAAACAAGGAAATAGTCTTCACGATTGTAAATATACTTTCAGAAATTGGTAGTGTGACCCTAAGCACTCGAAAATTATTGGTCGCGCTATTGCTTTTGAAGCTCGTCCAAAGCAATTCATCGGGACAAGATAATCTGCTCTTTATTACTGATGAAAGCATCCAAAACTATGAAAATTCATCAATATATCGTTGTTATATCGCTCATTATCCTATTTGCACGGAGATTTCAGAGAAACAGGAAAAGAAAGTAATGTAAAATAATGAGCTTGAAAGACTCAAAAATTGCGGTTTAGAATGATGAATGAATTAGTAGAATGGAGTCATTAACGACTTGAAAGTAACAGATTTTCACTCGTATTCTCTTTTATAATTCTGTGTGGCTCAAAATCAATTGACGACAAAGTTATACTTCACATACTCGAAAAAGTAAAATATTTGTTGAATCAAAGCGTACAAAAAAAATTGTTTTTGTTTTCACCAGATTCCATCTGATGCTACTCTAAAAGCATACTATTACTCAGATGCTAGTTCATGACTCATACCTTACATATGTATGGAAAGTGTTTTTTCGTTTTTTTTTGTAAACATAATCAGCATATCCACAGAGTGAGGCACGTTTAGACATTGTGTCTGATCAGTAACGGTCAAATGGTATGAATTTCGAACTCATGAAACTCTCAGACTCCCATGAAATATCTTGAGGATGAGAGTAAATGCAGAAAAACTAGAAAAGGGTGAATTCTTGAGTCAGATCGAGGGTAGAACAGCACAAGTAACAGTTCATATGGCTGAGAGTACAGCGAGATGACCGATATACTATGCTAATTAATTATATCATCTAATAATGAAATGGATGCTGCTCAATCACTCATACGAACATCAAATGGAAAGAAAAGGTACGTTTTGACACAGGCAATATGTACGTGGATAGCGGAAAATTTGATTAAATCATCTGAAATCTCATACAAAACGTCTGATTCATTATTTTGCTGCAAAACTAATATTTGCTTAAGTTAGAAAATCCACTTCTATGTGAAAATAATTATGAACACGAGGACTTTTTAGCGCCAGCCGATTATTCTTTTAATCAAATAAATCATCCATCTTCTCTTAAGTAAACCTATGTTTAAAAACAGCGATTTCTAAAAATTTACATTTCATTCACTCTATCAAAATATTCTCATCAGTGTTAGAATAAAAACGTGTTAAAACCAGTTCTTATGGGTTTTCTTTAACTATACAGATCTACGTGCATTCGTTGGATGATTATATAACTATTATGATTTCAGAATGTTCTTAGAGTTTCTAAAGTTCTCACAGCTCTTAGAGTTTCTTAGGTTCTACAACTTCTTGGAATTATGTTTAGTTTCTTTTGATGTCTTCGTTTCTTTAATGAATGTTTAGGTTTCCAAAATCCAAGAAATATAGAATTTATAAAATTCAACTAAGACTCTTGTAGGATCTTCAATTCAATTCATCTGAAGGAGTCTTTTCTACAATTATTGTAGAAAAATGAAATAGAGATGCGAAAACATTGCCGGAAAATTAGGAAACTCAACAAAATCCTCGGAAATGACTTGAATAATATAATTGATTCTTTTCTTTTAAATAATACTCATCAAAGTCAAAATATTACTCTCGAATTTTCACTATTCGAAGATAGGCAAGTAAAATAACTAAAATAATATTTAGTTGATCCGAACGATGTCTTGAAAATGATCGAAATTTGACTCTATGATAAAGGTAAAATTTACCTGATATCGATGATATGTATCAATGATTGTATTCAGTCGTGTACACACATTACAAACTGAACATAAAATTGTGAATTCATCGAGCTTGTCCAGAATGCGATAGACAAGCTCAACTGGTAATGTCAACAGAGAAGAAAGAACTTTATCAGACATTAACGTTGCTAGCTTTCGAACAGTATGCTTTGTTACGATGGCTGTCTGTTGAAATTTATTTTTCTTTATGTTGATGTGTTTATTCACAATATGTCATCAATCTTCATCATGGTTGTGCAATTTTTTTCTTATGCAGAGAAATGAAACAAGTACAATACGACGAATACAAATTCGTTAAAGTAACTATACATATACGTTTTTTTTCATTCACATTTCATATGAGACTTGCAAGTATGTATTGTTGATTGTTTCTCAGAGTTCTCATTTCTCTTGAATATTAATAAAGAGAAAAGACTACAATAACATCATTCTTACTTTTTTATCATTAACAATACATAAGAATTCTAAAAAAGCAGATATTGGCTCCCTATCCATTATAATATTTAATTCAATTTTAATCGTTTTCGCGAAAGAAAAATAATTCCTAAAATGTTTCATATATAAGGTTGAAATATTTTTTTTAAATCTATGAATCGGAGAAAATCTCTAAACTTTTCTTGAGAATTGAATTCTTCCACTTGAATTTCTAATCCAACAAAAAAAATTTCTCGACTGAAGGAAGGGTCATACAAAAAAAAAACAAAATGCATTTGTTTTTCCAGGCACGTGTAAAGTCACGTGCCTACTTGTATTACTACAAGTTTAGAGTATCTATTTGATGTAATGGCAACATAGTACTGTATCTTTATCCAATCAGGTATTTGTAAGCCGGAAGTTCAGCCAATCAGATGATTTCACCATCTAGTTTTCGCTCAGTCAGACTTTTCGATGCTGAGAGTTCAGGCTGTGTAATGTAGGTGGAAGTGATGGTAGAGAGGAGGGGCGGTATAGGAGTGTTGCGATTGTGGGTATGTGAGCATCGGTATGATTGATTGAACAGGTCAAGGGGAGCACTGCACGGTACACGTACCGAGTAGAGCCCGTCGAGTGAATCTCTGACCTAGACGCGGATCGAGTCCTGGTCTAAAATTTTTCTGTTAACAGGGTCGAGCACTTTGGAATAGATAGTTTCTAACATTCGGACTCATGCATACATTTAATATTAGTATCGACTGGGTTTGTAAACTAGCATATTATACAGAAAGAAGTGAATACTCAGTCGAGGATCAAGCAAGTCTCAACGACGAGCGTTAGTTGTTATTAATTCGTATATAATCTCGACTTGATTATTGTATGTCCTGAAACGATCACTCACTCACTACGGTGTTAATATGCATACTATTATCAATCATATGAGCATTTGCCAATATTTGAAAAGTAAGAGATACTGTCTCGTTTTAGTGTCATCTGATAGATTCCAATGAGATATATTTATTAGTATCAAATATAGCGTGAATCGATATATTTTATAATACAATAACTTTTGCACCATGATTCCACTTGGTGTACTGGTTATTTACGAGTTACATGGGTATTTTTTCAGTATTTCGAGAAAATAATATGTCCTGGTACTTTAATGATGAATTCTTCATGCTATTTGATAGATGTCATCCAGATCTATCGGTTGATCGACAATAGAAAGTGGAAAGCTATTTTTCAGACAACAATGACTTCTATAGTATGACGCTTCTTACAATACTAATCAAACTATTAGATGGACGTTCTAATCGACTCAGATTTTTATACTGAATACGAATCGGATATAGAATTTCGACTTTGACATCGATTAATCAAGACAAAATCAAGAAAAAAAAACTTTTAAAAATTGCATAAAAATAATATGTCCTTTGATTTAAAAAATGTATAATAGCAACATTTGTTTTGAAAACTCTTTAAATCGTGTTGTGTTTTTGATATTTGATTTATATGTCAAAATATGCAGCTTTCGACGGACTTTCGAAATATGTTTTCACTTTGCTGGGACACACGGATAATAATGCTCTTTTAATTTAAATATCTAAAAAAATTCGTTTGAAAATTGATAATAAGTTTTTGTACTTCGACTTTCATTCATAATAAAAGAGGCGATCGAATAAGATCTTAAACAGAATTTTATAGAGCAGATTCTACGTTATTGAATGGTATATAGTACTTGTAGATTTGATCAAGTTTTGGTGAAGATATGGAATGAACAAAAATCACTGAGAAAAAATGGACAATTTTGATAGATTCGAGAAGAATGATTCATTTGTATTCCTTATCTCCTTACAACCATATTGACATTTGACTGTAATATTCTGGCTTTGGTATATATACAGTATGACCTTTCAAACTAAATATTAAAGATCAAAATTTAAAATATATCTCCGAACGGTCCCTATGCAACTGCTGCACGATTCTCTGGCGAAGTCTCTCTCTTAAGCCTAAATGTTTTTTATTATTTCTTTCAACAGTCGAAAAAAGTTAATTTAGTAGCATAGCATCTAGCGATTTGTGCATCGAGTTTACTGTTTTGAGACGATGTATTCAAGAACAACACAAGAAAAAACGTTTTATTTCAAAAGAAGCATCCAGATCAATTAACATTGATGTTATTTTTCACTTGTATTTTAGATGAAGATGCGTAATAATTCTCATACTTTGAAGGTCACCCTAGGTCTCTGAATGAATAATAATTTAGAAAACCAATATCCAACAATTTTTGGCTTTCTCTTATTTTTCTTTGTAGGAAATAATACGATGATACACTTATTCAATGTTATCAATCAGATTAAAATTTCGAAAACAGCTACAAAAAGATTTCGTCTTATGATCGGAATAGAGCATTCAATGGCGCATCTTTTGAAGAAAAAAAAAGATGTATCAAAACTTTTGCTATACCCGGTAAACATGAAGTACAAAGTTTGAAAATAAAAAGTTATCAGAAATATATCTTAGCATTAGACAAATACGAAAACATAAACAATAAATTTTTATCACTGTTTTAAGATAAATTATCGAAATTTTCATTTGTTTTCAATTATTTCAATATTGTTTTTAATATATTTATATTGAATTGATAATAATAATCGAATTCCATTTTATACTAAAAATAAATCCCATTTTTGTTCTATGTAAGAGCTATATATAATTGTTAATAGAAAATTTTTAAATTGGAATTATTAACTGCGTAATTTAAAATCATTTCATGTCAAATTTATTTATGCTTTTTTTGTGAAATTGCATTGCATTTATTAATGTAACTATTCAAAGTACTATCCATTGCCACCAATAAAATTAACATATATAATTGCATTCATTTTTTTCCTACTAAAATGTTGCACACGAGGGAATCACTCTAACTGTAATTCATCGTTTGAATTCATATCGAGCCCACGAGCAGGTCTCAATAAGACCTGAACAAACCTAAAAGAATTCATGTCTATGCACCTCAGAAGTCAAGTTATGACCATGTTACTAAATTTTCGATTCATTTTTAGGTATCTAATGGAAAATCAAGTAATTGAATTTCGATCTGAAATTTAGCTCATCAATAGATCTAGTCTTACGAAGACTTCATTGTAGACTCAATATGAGCTCAAACGACGAGTTACAATTCGAGTAATTTCTTCATCAATGCAATTGAAATATTGATTTTCTCAGCATGTAAAATTCTACATGAACTGTAAAATATATTTTTTCGAAGTTCAATTTTTCATTTCATCAGCTAATTATTTATTTTTACTTGGTTTGAAAAATAATCATTATTTGAAAATTTCAATTTTTCGCAGCAAAACTATATTTCATTTAAAGAAACAATGATTTTATTTTTTATTTTTTTTCTCTAACGAAATATTTAAAAAACAATAATATATACGCACATAAATTCATTATATATTACAGACAAGACAACATAAAAATAAACGAATAAAAATATAAGTTTTTCAACAGATCAAAATTAACTCGTAACGAAAATACATTGCACGTTTAAAAGCAAAATTGAGAGAATATTTTATTTTATATATATATTAATACCACATTAACGGAAACATAAAGAATGGCCACCACATAAGGCTACCTAAAGCCATACCAGTTAATGCACCTGCTGCTAAACCACTACCTGTACCATAACGTAAACCTCGATCAACAAATATAACTGTATGTGTTGATCCATCAGATGCACGATAAACTTGATGTGGATAATCACCTTCATAAACACCTGGATAATAAGCAAAATCATATCGACCAGGTGGAAATTGTATATTATTAAATCGAGCTTGCTGTTGTTGCATACGCTCAATATGTAATTGACGAACATCATCAAATGATGTTTGCCATGCAAGTAAATCATCAGTTGATTCAGCACATAATGTCCATGGATCACCTTCACTTGGTACAAGTTGCATCAATTGTGCACGTGTTGAACCATCGGGTGGTTCAATATTATAGGGAACTTGTTCAGTACCAATACGTAATTCTCGACAACGACTTAATTGAAATACATCATCAGCTTTATCAAATTGTTTATCAGGATTTGACATACGACGAAGGCGAGCATCATTTGTCAAGATAAACCATTCACGCTTCCAATTTTTTAATATAGTTGTACGACGTAATAGCCAACCAGCTTTAACAATATCTGTCATGATATCAATATGAGTATTGACTGTTCTTTTTCTTTGTGTTTGATAACTAATAAATATATAGTATAGTAGTTTTCAAGATGATTCTCGAAAAATGACGAAAGAAAATATTTTTGATTATTATTTGTTTGTATTTTAACCAATTAGAAAATTAATAGATGGCGCTTTAAGTTAAAAAAATTTTTCTTTATCTGAAAATTATTTTCTCCGAAATATTTAATTTATAGTAAATGCATTTATTTGTTTTAGTTGCTACTAAAATTTATAAGAATCATTAGAATTCTAATGGTCAAGATAATAACAAATCGTTTCTTGATGATGCTCAAAAGAAACAATAGTACACTTTGTAAAAAGAAATGCATCCTCTACTTTTCGAGATCTTTAACATTTTTAGTTTCGAAAGAAATAATCTTCATGTGAATAATTCTAGCAACATATCTATCCAATTATTCGTCACTGAATAAAATCAAAGGTATTCAATTAGAATCAGACCTTCATGCTCTTTCTAAATATATATGTATAAAAAAATTTTTTTTTTATTTAATTTTAATTAACTAGAAACACTCATTAGAATTAATCGAAGATGATCTCTGTACAGATGTCTACATTTAGCTTAAAACTGTCTCAAGTGATAATATTAATAAGCTTTCTTTTTATTAAATATTGAATAACTATGCTGAAATCTATTACATTGTATCTCCAAAAAAAAAAATTATATAACTTTTTTGATAAAATCCAGTCTTATCAAAATTATAGTTTTTCTTTATCAAGGCAGATAGAGTCAAGAAAAAAGATTTAAGTATAAAAATTTGGAAAGAGCAAGAAATTCTATATCTAATTGATTATTTTTGATTCATTTCAGTGGAATTGGTGAACGATGAGCATGCAAAAAAAATGATGGTAAAAATTTTGGGTGTGCAAATGGAAATGAAGATATGACTATCACCCATACCTATATACATTCATTGATCTTTCAATAGATGTCATATTTGCCTTCATTTTTTTTATGTGCTGAAATATTCGTGCTCATCGTTTCACGTCCCATTTCAGTAGTATCTAACTGATCAAAATTTTCCATTGAATTAGTTCGAAACTATATTAATAACGATAGCGTAGGTCGAATGAGGGAACTTCACCACCTCATATACTCCGTTTTGAGCTCATAGTGCAGATAAAAATTCTAAAAGGATTCTTTTGGTTAGGCTGTTATTCTCGAGTTATAATCATTTTAATGAATTTTCAGTTTATTTCAGAGTATTACGAGCAAAACCAAATCAAGAAATCTCAATCTGAAATTTCGCCCAAATATATACCTTATGGTTCTTTTAATATATTGAAATTTTTAGCCAAAATACATGCTCTATTATCAAGATAACAACTGTCCGATAAAAGGCCTTTTCTCACCAAAAAATTCGAGAAAATCCGACTTATTTAGCATATCAACATCTTGAGAATAAACCATCCATTTTAGCTGAAATTTACAGGATCTTATAAGGACCATGAGATCTATTTTTAGGCGAACCAAAAATTCAGTAAAATGATCATAACTTCGGAACAGGGCCCTAATGGGAAAGAATCCTTTTAGAATTTTTATCTGCGCTATAAGCTCAAACGGAGTATGTCAGTTGATGAAGCTCTTTCGTGAGTATGTGATTAATTACTGTTTTGTTTATAATATTGATAGATAAAGTAAAATTATGGGTCTTAATATAAGTGGATCTCTTGATCGTGCTCGACATCCTGAACGTTATCCAGAAAAAGCAAAAGGACCTACATTTGATCCGGTATGAAATTAATAATTGATTATTTTGAATCAATGATTTTTTTTTCTTTCGTATTTCTTATACTTTAAGATGTATGGTTTTCCTGATGGTCGAAAACCGAAAGGTAACAAAAAAAAAAAGATTGTTGTATTTCTATTTAAAACTAATAAGCAAACATAAAATTGAATTATTTCTCATTTTTTTTTGAACATTATATAGAACGAAAAAAAAACAGACTGTGACATTATTTTAGTAATATATTATCTAAAGAAAATAATATATCATATCAAGTAAGAAAATTGAACAGTTCGTTTGTTTCGTGGGAATATTACAATCATAGATCACAATAATCCATAGTACTTGACCAACTGAGTTTCTTTGCAATATTCTCTTCCTCATGGTATATCGAATTACTATAAAAATCTCAAAAAATGTCCTTTCATTCTATTACTACTTAGCTAATTTTATGTAAATCATTTATTTGATTGTCTCAAGAGAAAAGAAGATTTTTTTCATCAATAAATGTTGCAGATGATGATGAGTAAAAAAAAACACTGTCGCGCTTTAACAACGAATTCGTTCACTCTGATTGTTATTTGATCATCTTCTATAACGACTTTTCTAAGTCATCATTATGGATTTTTAAAATAAAATATTAAGTACAAATACATGTTGCTGAATTATCATATTAATATCATACGTACTGCAAATTGTTTAAGACTTTCATCTTCGTTGATATTCTCTACTATGTTTAAATTGATAGGAAATACGACTTTCTAGTTCTACGATATTGATTAACTAAATGAAAACTAACAACAATCTCTTTCATTGAATTATAATATTTATTTTCTTACAGCTGCACCATACACTCAAGAAGAAATGCAACTTCTGAATATTCCTCTTGACAAACGTGATTATTGTGCTCATTATTTTCGTGCTGTTATGATATGTACACAACAGTATTGGCCATCACAATATGGATATTGTGAACCTGAACGACATGCATGGGAACAATGTGAAATAAAAAAGTATAACTTATCACATAAATTATTATTATTATTTCAATAATTTATTATTTTTTTTCTTTTAGTAAAATTGACGATGCGAAAGAGTATGAACGAGAATTACGTTTACGTCGACGACGATTACGTAAAGAAGAAAAAGCCCAACAAACCTCAACACATAATGATGAAATTGCTAGCAATGAAGAATAGACAATTAATTTCTTTCATTTTAATAGAATATCCTTAGTCCTTAGACATTATTCCCTCCATCTTTACTCTTTTTTTGTCACATTCACAACAGAACGATTTTTTTTTGTAGAAATAAAAAAGTGTTTGTGACGATACTTCCAGAAAAAAATGATCCCTTACTATTTATTGTTTATCTCTTTATAGTCTTCAATTTGAAAAAAAAGTTATGGACAAAAAGTTTGAAGTATTAGTTGATAGCGCGTATGTATTAGATAAATTATAACATAATAAGATTAATGTTATTTTTATTTAGAATAGAAAAGTTTACAATGGTTGGTGTTGATGTTAAAGGTGTGCTTGTCTGTGATAAAAGTGGATTAATATTGACGAGTAATAAAAAACAAAAATTTTTTTTTGTTTATGGATGAACTCTATTTTGTTTTTCAAGGTAAAGATATTTCAATCTCTCCTGGACCAGTCGCATGTCTTGCTGAATTAGCAGCAACTTTATCAGGTCGAAGAACAACTGTTTGTCTTGAACATAATGAAAAGTTCGGAAATTTCTTTTTTTTTTTGTTTTTATTTATAATATGAATTTAATTCTATTTATTTTCATATAGTCAAGTACTTATTCATCAAACAGATAAAGCTGTTGTTGCTGTCTATACAAACAATGCTGCATGAGTTATTTCTTACAATCTACCTTCAATTCAATTGAGTTTCATTATCGTTTTTCTGTTATAATTGGTAATAATATTTTTTTATCTGGTAATCAAATCAATGATTAGTTCTTTTTTTTTATATCAAATAAATCACTGTATACGATAAATATATGACGATGAAAGTCTTTCGTTTTTTGTTTTGGTTTTAACGACGAATTGTTTCTGTATAAATAGAAAATACTGCTTTACCAGCTTCACGAATAATTATTTTGCTAGAAGCGAGAAAAAAAAATAGAAATTTATTAATAGCAATTCAAAATATAACTTAGAACATGTAATACAGAAAATGTTATTGATTTATCTTTCATAATGCAAACTATATGTTACTGATGATTTGTTTAATAGACTGATCATAGATAAATTAATTTCTACTATGAAAAATCAATATGAGGAGATATATTTTAGGAAAGATGTAGTGTTCACAGATTTTCATAATCGTTAAAGCTTTTCCCTTCTCCTTTTCGAAGTTTCTGAAGAACGGCTCATCAGAAAAATTTGAAACTTTCAGGACAGGTAGATCATGACAAGTAGGACAAAATTTCTTGTCTCCGATGCTATCTTCTATGAGACACTGTGGTCATAATCATCACAATTTTGGTCCCCATTTCTCCGAGATGCTATTTGATCGATTGGAAAATTTTTTTTACAGGTACTAGACACTGTTTCGGATGGATGTCTTTTTATTTTTTTATTTTTCGAATAACTAAAAACCAAAATATCAAAGGTATGCTAAAAACTGCAAGTTTTTCTGTAAGAGCTACCAACAATCAGCAGAACAATATTATTTGAAACAAAAAAACAGACCCATCCGAAACAATGTGTGATACATGTGAAAAAATGTTTCAGCTCGATCGAACTTACTAGGCCGGAGAAACGGGGCGCGTTTCTGCGCTTTTCTTCATGAAAAAGTTGGTTTGAGAAAAAACGCGATTTTTTATTTCCATTTATGTAATTTTGATTTTTTTTCTTGAACTTTCTTTTACATTTAAAGACAATTTTTGAATAATCAGTAAGTAGATACTACTTCAGACTATACAATGATCACAAGAAAAACAAAAATTTTGTATCACGAAAGAGGAGGGAAGGTACCCTGAACGGTAGGGATGGATAAGTCAATTTCTGACTAGACTAATGTCGAAAAATCGCTTCAATTCTGTTGAGATATTACCGCGTAATATTGATCTAGTGAAGTACAGAAAAACTTCCATGACACTGATTCGAGAAGTTTAGTCATCTAATCTATCAATACGACTCTTTCTACTTGAAATAAAAAAGAATTTTAAACTGAATATTGTATAAAAAGTCTTAGTCTTCCAGACAACTATGTTTTTGTGTTAATTGCGAATACATTCCAAAATTCGGAACGAAGATCAAGACATTGTATGCTCGTTTCCAAATAATTCTTCTTTTATTTTTTCATTATAAACTGATATCTGTACTGGCTGGATAGTTAACAACAGCCAGACCTTATCTACTTAGTTTACACGTCGCATTGGCGTTTATGTTATTTCGGAAGCAGCAAGTCTATGTCTCAAACTATTTCAGAGTGGGTGGATACAAATATTTCTCTTACTCACACTCACAGTCATATATATCCATCCGTACCCATCTTCAAATAAATTGCTGAGGCATTATATAGAATTTTATAGAGTTTAACGAGAATACTCAAATTAAATGTCTGTTAAAGGAAAACTACTAAATATTTCTCTTACTTATCTCCATTTTCCAAACAAACAATTGCTGGTCGTTCTAAAAGAGTTGATGCAAGATCAGAAAGTAATGCAATTGCTCCACTACAATCATTATTCACATTATGACCTTAATTTAAAAAAATAAATCTTTTGCAATATGTATATATATCTAATTTAACATACTTGCAAGTACTAATCCATTATTATCCGTAATAACAACACCAGTAATATTAGTATGTGAAGATTTAAAATCAGCAGTTCTTAAAAAAAAAACAAGTTGGCCAAAAAAGAAAAAATTAAAGAATTTTAAAAAAATATCTCACACTTTATTAATAAATCCATCGATAACTTCACCCATATTATTACCATGCATCTACAAGTCTAAAAAAATAAGTTATATCACTTTTTATAGTGCATGATGGTATGTATGATTCTTTTTTCATTCTATTCTTTCATATATTCTAGTAATATGCAATAAAAAAAAAATTATATATATATATAATCGGACATCTCGAATAATAATAAAAAAATATATATATAAGGAGAAAGAAAAAACAAGAAAAGTACAAAACTAATAAAAAATTATTTTCTTTTTCGTCGTTTTGAATTTTTTTTGATTGGTTTAATTATATCATTATCAATAATCATATTTTCTTTATTATCATTATCATCATCATCGGATATTGCCATTTGATAATCATCATCATCTTCTCGTGCACCCGTCATCCCAGGCTTTATTTTATTAATATCAATTTGTTTAAAAGGTGTACGATGATGTTGTTTTTCTAATGATTTTGTTAATAATGTTTTTGTTTTACTATCAAGTTCAATTTTATTTAAATTCATTTTTCGATAAGAATTCATTGATAAAATCATTTGTAAATCATCAGAATTAAAATAATAATTATTCATAAGTTCAAGACAATCTTTCATATTATGTTTTTGTAAAAAATAATTAAATAAATAATTAAATATAGGAAGATAATCAAGATTAAATTCTTTTCGATCTATTGTCATTGTTTTTAAAGAACAATGTGTTTCAAGTTCAATTAAATGACGATCAGTACTTTTTTGTTGTTGCATACGACCAAACCAAGTGGGAAATTGAACAACATTAAGTGAACCATGAAGATATGTTGTAGGTATTACACCAGAAAACATTGCCTAAAAGAAATCAAAAATTGAAATACAATATCAAGTTATAATTAAAACTATTGTGTATTATTTTCAAAAGAGATTGTATTGCTCGAAACAAAGTTATCTATGAAAACAAAAAAAAACAAATATTAAATGTACTGAATGAGCACATGATCCCAAAAAAGTACAAGCAGAGAAAAAACGAACAGCATTTTCCGCTTTTTCTGTGAATAACATATTTTTCAGGCGGATGTTAATAGAAATAATAATTAGTTAATAATTAATTAAAACTAACCTCAGATTCGAGTTCCCCACCTTCGATTACCCTTTGGTCAAGTTTTATGCAGAAGCAGATGTTTTTTTGACCCTGATGTTTTTTTGACCTTTGGCCCCGACAAGCAAACAAACAAACCCTTTTTGAGTTTTTTCCGTATCACTCTCCCTTCAGTCGGGGGGATAAGAAATGCCGAATAAAAAATTCATGTTATTTACGAAAGATCAGGCATCGATCTATCTTCCCATATTGACTTTTCTGAGGGGAAGGAGCTGTTGGATCTGTCTCCAACAGTTCTCAGCATCGATTCAGTTTATTTTCGAATTCACTTTTCAAATACAATTGCAGAACAGATTGTAGTTATGAAATATCAGTTCGAAATCTATATCATAGCAGGTCTTGCAATCAGACCATTTTTTGATCGATCGACTCGGCCCAACAATGGCACTATTAAAATTATATTTATTTTACAAAAAGGATTTCTACACGATGAAACTCTATAATCATTGTGATCACAAGTTGAATAAGGTCAGACAATTCTAATGCTTGAAAAAAAACTAGTATGAGAGATAAATAGAATTACTTATTGAACTGAACGAGCAAGATGTGATCGTGAATACTTCAATTTCTTGAAGACTACCATTTATTAACAAAAAACTTTCAAGAGAGTAATACTCATATCGCTTAATACAGTTGATAGTATACTTGGTCTTGTGTGTGGATGAAGAATTATCATTGAACTGAGTAAATTACTCTACTTTTATTTATTGACTAAATGAAACTTTCAAAACATTTGCATAACAAAGATTCCTGACTGATTTTCTCCTATTACACTCAGTGTACAGTATTGAATTATTCATTTTGATAATCTTAATCTTTAAATCTTCATTGATATACATACTTGATAGCCCATTAATGATCGATTTGCATTAATAAAATTAAATTTTGAACAAATATCACCAATAGCCAAACTATCAGCTGCTTTTGAAATTAATTCCATACGTTGTCGTATACTAATTGGTTTTCGTTCGATAGTTATTGATGGAACAACACGAATATAATTATCTTGTATTAATAATGGTAGTAATGAAGAATCATGAAAATAAAGATTTGTTTTATCAATTAAATTAATATTCGATAAAGAAAACATTTTCATACAAGCATCAAATGGACTTGTTGATAATGCTTTTTCAAAATTTGTTATATTTGATATTAATAATGATGATTGTTTATAATATAAATTAAGTGTATGAATAATTTTTCTTATATCTCGATTACACAAATTAATTAAATTATCAAGTAATAAATGTGTTATATGAATATGTTCACGTGAACATATATCAAGTATAAATGATTTAACATTTAAAAATGATGGTCGGTCAAATTTTATTTCATAACAATATAATGCTAATGTACGCATTTTAATTGTTTGTCGATCATTAGCAATAAATATTATTGGAATATGTGTTGTTCGAAGAAGTTTAATTAATGCTTGTATACCACCTCGATCTTCATTTCCTGTTACACCATCAACTTCATCCATTATCAATACCTAATCATATTCGAAAGGAAAGGTTTTTTTTTTTTTAAGTTAAAATTGTTCGAAATATGAGATCGTTCGAATATTGACAGAAGTTTCTGTATGACAAGATAGTTTATCATGAGAAAAATAAGTCAAATATCGAAAAAGATGCTGATGAAACTTTCTCGCTTATAACCAATAGTGTAACAGTACTTGGTACAAAATATTCGCTCATTTTCCAACCATTGATTAGAGTTAGTTAGGGTCAGAATTTTGTGCTATTTTTGAATATATGTTTAGATTTTCATTCTAAGGTAAGATTGAACAACTATCAGTAAATTTTGTGTAAAAGTTCAAAACTGTGTCTGCACAAAGCAGACCTCGAAACAGACCGTGCGATCCGAATTTTATTTCTTTTTTTCAAGAAAAATTTTCCACGTAAGAAAATAGAAAAAAAATCTGATTCTAATCAATTTA
The DNA here is from genome assembly GCA_905250125.1 of Rotaria sordida. NCBI lineage: Eukaryota > Metazoa > Rotifera > Eurotatoria > Philodinida > Philodinidae > Rotaria > Rotaria sordida. The sequence goes on along the minus strand of CAJNOL010001972.1, from coordinate 19,263 downwards.
TTTCTAACTAACAAATCAATTAAAATGATACTAGTTGAATTCGATAAAAACCTAATTTTTAAACTTAAAAGATAGATTTCATTTAATTTTAATCTTTCTTAATCGAATTATAAAATACAGTTTTAATCGAAAAAATTCAATTAATTGACCAAAACAAAAAGAGAGACTAAAATCAATTGAAATCTATCTTTAAAATTGAGAAATTGGATAACAATCAGAATAAAATAACGTTATTTTAATTGTGTTTTTTATTCAATAATAATCAATTTTATTTTGATTTTTCGTCAAAATGTTTTTTGCATAGATTTTGTACCTCACAATTGATAGCAATCAAGAATTTTTATTATACTAACATTTTGAAATATTTATTTAGCCAACAAATAAAAGCAGAGCATTTATTGAATTTGATGACATTCGTCATCCACATACAAGGTCATATGCACTATCAACTTCATTAAGTAGCATAAGTGTTAATGAAATGAAACAGTACTAATTGTGTACTTAAATTAACATTCTAACTAAAGAATAATAATCGATCAGACTCTTAGAAATGAATCAGTGTGCATTTTACTCTTGAAAGTTTTTTGTTAATAAATGATAATTTTCAAGCAATTTGAACATCCACAAATGCATCTTGCTCTTTCGATTCAATAAGTAATTCAACTTCTTCCTCATGCTGTCGTTTCAAGCGTTAAAATTGTCTAACTTCATTTACCTCGTGATTGCTATAATAATAAACTTTTTACAATATTCTAATAAATGACTATAGTGATTGCGGATTTATATCGTGTAGAAATCCTTCTTTGTAAATGAAATATAGTTTTAATTATGTCATTCTGAATTGGGTCGGGCAGGCACGAGCAACTTTTGGGCCGGTACGGGCCGTGCTATCAAAACGTGGTCGGATTTCGAGGTGTGGTAAACAAAATGATGTATCTATTCGATGAAACTCTATAGAATTCTGTAGATTTTCAGTAAATTTTCTGACTTTTGATCAAAACTTTTGTTGAAATAGAACACCGTTTTTATGCATTTTCTTTGAATGTTTTGCGAAGATGATGGATTTTAAAATAATTCTATCTTTATAGTATCAAATAAAAAGACATTCGTAGTTCTACTCTTTCGAGTTCTATTGCAGTTATCGAGTTATTGAACTTACATTCATTCTTCTTTAATTCTAGCCATGACCTGAATGAGAACGAAGAATCCAGTGCAATTTCGATATCTTAAGAATAAAAATCCAAAAACCAAACCATTCTAGACTTTTCTATTATTCATTAAATAAACATCATCCTGGTCAAAAAGTGATTTGACATCTGAAGAGATTCTCTCGTGAGCTATTAAAACCTGTTTCGTACAATCACTATTTGGAATCTTTAGAAACAATCTAATCATGGTTGTTTAATCTTACTATAGGAAGAAATTTTGAACAGATATTCAGAAAAAGCAAAAAATTCTGATCTGGCTCTAATCAGTTATCTTTAAGTACTCAAAAAATGAATCAATATTTTGTATCAAAACTTTTCTTGCCATCGGTTAGTAAAAGTGATTCTACTACTAGATCTTACATGTTTATTCATTGCTTGATTATCATCAGTAAGATAAGCTGAATTGAGTTCGATTTTGCTCATCATTGTTTGTGATCGATTATCTGATGCATTTTGTTCAATATATGGTAAATTTAATGCTTTACAAACAAGGTGTGCTGTTGTTGTTTTACCTTAGATTCAAAAATTGAATATTATTTTTCTTATTAAAATATTTTTAAAAGAAAATAACTTACCTACTCCTGGTGGACCAGTAAGTAAAACAGCTTTAAATTTAGATGGATCACTTGATGTAGTATTTGTAGATATTGTTTCTGTTTTTTTTCTTTTATTAGTTAATGGTTTTGCATGCCATGTATGCCAATTTGTAAGAAAATAAATGAGTTTTTTCATTGGTGATTTATCAGTTTGTTGTCCAACAATTTGACTTAATGATGTTGGTTTATATTTATCTACCCCTTCATAATAAAATAAATATTAAAAAAAGAATGGTATGTCTTGATTGTATAACTCACATAACATATCATCATCTTGTCTATAAAATTTTAATTTTGTTAATGAAATTGGTACAAATGAAGTACTATCGATAGGTTTTAAAACAGTAGGTTTTGGTGATTTAATTGAAGTTGATTTAATATCGACTTTCGTACTTCCTGGTCGTGTTCGAATCATTTGAAGTAAATCATCTTCGGAAATAATTTTAATACGAAGTTTTTTAGCTTTTTCAATTTTTGTTTTTCCTTCATCACGTCCAGCTACAAGATAATCAGTTTTACCACTAACAGCAGTTGTAACTCGACCACCATAACTTTGAATAATTCTTTTACATTCATCTCGTTCTAATGATGGTAAAACACCTATTAAATAAAAATGATAAATTTAAATAATAGGACAAATAAAAATAAAATCTTAATACCAGTAATAACAAAAGTTAATGATTTAAGACAATCTTCAGCACCTTGAGGAATATCTTTAGAACCAGGTGCATCTGGTCCACCTCGATTAAGAAAACTTTTATAAGCCATAAATTGTCGCTGTCGTACTTTTGGATCAAGTTGTTTAGCAGTTGGTGCAGCTGTTATTGTAGCAGCTTCAATAATAGCATCATCATCAATATGTAAATATTTTTTTGAAATCGGTAATGATTCGTTAGTTTTAAGTTTACGCTAAAGATAAAAAAAAAATATATATATATATGCAATTCATCATATTAATTGAATAAAATCATACTTTTTTGCCTTTGGATGACATAATTGATTTTAGTCTTAAAAAAAAAAAATCGTATCGAGATTTGAATTTTTATTATTTGTTGATGAATGATTATGTTTGAAAATTTTATTCTCTTATTATCATTCGACTATAAACGAAAGAGGACGAACAAAAAAAAAAAAAAACAACGGTCGATCGTAATCGAGGTCTTATATTGTGAAATTCAAAACATTTTTCATTGGCGATAGATTCGCAACGTGCGACTATTAATTAGATATATTATCATTGATACCCCCTCGAAAATTTCTCGATATGATGACTTCGAATAGAACGAATATTTTATTCAATTTTAGATTTGTGAATCAGAGTTCAATGAGTTTATTAAAATTTATACCATCAACATCAACACTTTCCGATAATCTTATAATCTATTCAACTGGATCAATACCAATTATTACAAAAGAACTTAATTTAAAACAAACTTTATTAGGTGGACAATCATTTCGGTAATTATTCATATTTATTAAAATATATTTGACATTTGCTTTTTTTTTTTGTTTGTTTAACAGATGGATTGAACAAAATTCAAATGAATTTATTGGTGTTCTTGGTACATATATTGTTCGTTTACAACATCAAAATAATAATCTTCGTTACACATTTTTTATAAATAATGATAATCTAATAAAATTATCGAATGATAATGATCGTCGTGTTGAAACAGCACTTATTTTACATAATTATTTTCAATTAAAAATAAAACTTTGTGAATTATTTGACAAATGGTGTAAATCTGATATGAGATTTGAAAAAGGACAAATACCAATTGGTATTCGTGTTTTAGCACAAGAACCACTCGAAAATTTAATATCATTTATATGTTCAAGTAATAATAATGTTCAACGTATATCAAAAATGATTAAAGTATTTTGTGATGAATATGGAAAAAAAATTGGAACATTAAATGGAATTACTTATCATCAATTTCCAACTCTGGGTATATTTTCTAATAAAAATTTTAAAACATAGATTTTCATATTTCTTTCTAGAAAATGTTTTACAAAAAAAAAATTCCTATTTAAATAAAACTAACTTGAATTCAATCTTAGAAATTTGATAATATTTAGTATGTTGAATACAATTTAACAAAGAATTTTACTTGAGTAATCTTTGTACACATATCGAAGTTTTGATTTCATTCATAAAACATCGAATTATCTTCATTCTTTTTCCTATTCGAAAGAGTAAAAGTCGATATAGTAACACATGGTATTCACACAACACTCTATCAGACATCTTATATGTTCAGTGACAGACAAAAGTTTAGAGAAGTTATATTTTTAAGTTTTCTTCTTGATGGTAATAGCTAGCAAGAATTTGAAAAAAAAACATTTTGTGTACCTGAAAGAATTTTCTATTAAGATTGGTAGATCCGAAGACTTTAACAAAACTGCTTCGACGAGGGTCTACAGAAAACCACGACTTTCAAAACAGCTTTCTGACTTACATTCGAAGCTATTGAGAAAAGATTTTATTTGATAGAAGAAAATGATACGTCCTCAATCGCTCCATGATCTTCTTTCATCGAACTACATTCAATTTACAAAAGACTCACGAAACATTTTACTCTTCTTTTCATTGAAAATTTTAATGTTTTTGCCATGTTTGACGCTTTGGAATCTCTGTAAACTGAGTGCAATTTGATGACGGAAGATCATAGAGAGATCGGAGACGTTTTATCTTTTTTAGAAGCATGTACTTTATCAAACAAAATCTTTTCGAAAAAAGCTTTGAACGGAAGCCAGAAAGCATGTTTTCCACGAAACCTTAAACAAGCAGTTTTGTTTGAGTTTTCAGGCCTACCAATCCTAATAGAGAATTATTCCAGTTACATAAAATTTTTTTCAGATTCTTGTGATTGTTGTCATCAAGAAGGAAACTTAAAAATACAACTGCCCTAAACTTTTGTTCGCCATTATACATACACAGTGGCTTCAAAAATTGATCATATAGATTGAATTTCGATTTTTTTTTCAGTAGTAGTAACTTGTATAAATAATTCAAATAGTCGCTTGAATAGCCAGAACTCGAAAATAAAAGTTTCTCTTGATTACATTGAGCGACATAAAAACTAATACTCTATAAAAATGACACGTCTCCACAACATTTTTTGACTGAATTACATAAGTTCTAAGAGAAGTCCAAAAGTCCTCCTTTTCCAGTTTTCCCTTGGGAAATGGTGAAAAAAAAAACATTTTTAAACGTTTCTTAATACCGATGTAGTTTCAGCAAAAAGATACTGTATAGAATTCAGAGACGTCTCATGTTTTAGAGAATCAGTTGCCCTACTGCTCTGTGCATTGAAAAGAAATTTTCATTTTCGAATTCGGGATATTCAAGTCACTATTTGGATTCTTTATGCAAGTTATCGTTATGAAAAAAAATCGAAATGAAATCTGTATAATCAATTTTTAAAGCCATTGTGCATGTATTTTCTAACAAGGGGAGACACATCAATCGAACTAACATTTTGTCTGTAAGTAAGTCTCGATGAGACTAGTGGAAATCAATAAGAGTTTGTCTCCATGTACTGTCTTTCCCAATTTATTACAATTTGATTGAAAGTTTTTATATCTGACAAAGTATTTGTGAAAAAATTGAATTATGGAATTTCAGTTTGAAATTTAACCCATTGATTGGTCTCGTGTGCATTAAGATGCTATGAGAATTCCAGTCTGAAAGGGATGTGTCCTTTGAATATTCAAAAAACAATCATGTGTCGTCAGGAAAGGTAATTCAACATTCGATATCTCAAGAATAATATATTCTTTTGAACTGGAATTTCCAAGGCATTCTTATGTTCACAAGACATACCTATGAATAAATTTTGTGATTGACATTTGGTAAATCAATTTTTTCATAAATACCTCGCCAGCCGTAAGAAATTCAATATAATTGTAATAACTTGAAATGGATGGAGCATGGAGACAAAGTCTTATAGGCTTTTACTAGTTTCGTCGAGAACTACTAATATGCAAAATATCAGTTCGATTGGCAAATCACACTTAGAGAATTTCCCTCGTAAGACTTTTCAAATAGAACATGATCTAACGTTCTGTTTTTAAGAAATATATTCGATGCTTGTGCTGAGACATTTTTTTTGTAACTATTAAGAAGAAAATTTCTATAATAATTATTCTACATTTATCTAGATGAACTCGATATACCAGATCTTGAAAAACGTTTACGTGAATTAAATTTTGGTTATCGTGCACGATATATTCAAGAAGCAGTTAAATTTCTCAAATATACTGCTGGTGGTACGTTATTTTTTGATCGATTAAAAACATTATCAGTTAAAGAAGCTCGTAATCAATTATCAAAAATGATGGGTGTTGGTCGAAAAGTAAGACATTTTAGTTAAAATTATGATTTCAAATAATATTTAGGTTGCTGATTGTGTTCTATTAATGTCACTTGGTAAGCAAGATGTTGTACCAGTTGATACACATATTCATTCAATTGCTATGACCCATTATGGACACTATAATGAAAATGTAAAAAAACAACAATTAACTACAGCTAATTATAATGATATATCATCGTTTTTTGAACAATTTTGGCAACCATTATCTGGTTGGGCTCAAGCTGTATATAATCTTTTCATTTTTTTTTCTTCTTCATACGTTCATATTTCATTTTTTAAAAAGGCTGCATTTTCTAATGAACTTCGTTTATCATCTACTCCAAGAAATAGTGTTAAATCATCTGTATTATCATTAAAACGCTCGATTAGTAGTCAAGATATTCTTACAGAAAAATTATTTAAAACAATCGATGAAAATAATCAATGTCAATCAATAAAAATAACTATGAAACGTGATAAATTACGTCAAAAAAATTTATTAACAATTGAACCAAATAAAGAAATATTAACACGACCTAAACGAAATATTAAACCGATAGATCGATTTTAGACAAAAAAAAAGAAGAATTTTTTAAGTTAAAATCGATTTTTTTTCTTTTGTATTAATTTATTTTTTACATTTGTTAATAAAAGTTTGAATTTCTATATTATTACAAAGACTATCATATTCTTTCATAAATGATCAAAGAGTTCCGAGTACTCTGTAATATGTTCTACTTCTATAGGATAGAATAGAATTTCTTGAAAGACAAAACGAAAAACTTTTTTTTTTCTTGTATCGAGAAGAATACAGGTTACAAAACGATTCATATTACATAAGAAGTATTTTCTTACAAATACAAGAAAAAAAAACCATAATCATTTTACAATAATGAACAAAAAAAAAGATGAATGTTCGTAAAAGGATATCAAATAAACATACGTCAATATAAACATGATTCTAACAACCTTTTTCTAAAGAAAGTTTTTCACGAGAAAAAATGGTTTCTATGACCTATTTCTCCTTTTCTTTTGTAAAGAATTTTCTTTTTATCTTTTATTAATCAAAAGTTAAGTATTTTATATTTATAAATTATGATTAGTTTTTTTTTTAAATTGAAATATTTTGTATTTTTTTTTATCGTTCTCATAAATCTATCTTACGTATTTACTCATACTTAACAGATAAAGAAAAATTCCAGATGTTAAATTTTCTATGATGAGAAAAAAAAAAGAGAATACTACTGAATTACTATTGTTACTCTATTTGATACAAAAACTACATCGTTGACAAATATTTATACAAAAATTAAAAAAAGCGATATTCTTTGACAAAAAAAAAAGATGCTTATAGAAAATTCTATGAAAAACATGAATAAAGCTGTTTTTAGATATCAAAATCAAGTTTCATTATACAAATTTTATTTCTCTTTCGTAACATATCTTGTATGTAACCATTTCAATCTTAGTACAATTTAAACAATTATAATCCTTATTTGAAATCGCATAAGAATTTATTTCTTAATGCCATTGACAACTAATGCACTCTATAATAATCTTTTTCACTATTGGTTTGAAATAGAACTAGTTGTCAATTATTAATTATTGTTTATTATTTATTTGTCATCGAATGGACGGACCGTTGAATCGTATAGGACGACGCATATTCTGTCGGAAAAAAATGAAAGAAGAAGAAGAAGGAATAAAAAAGCCCAAATGAATGAATCAAATATTGTGTTATTGTATGCATGGTTGCACGTTATCAATATATATTTATTTACTCATTTCTAGATGTAACTCCGAATTTATTGAGTATACTTATGTGTGTATAAATATACATACACATATAAATTATTATATGAAAATAATTTCAAACTAGAAACAAAATATCAGTATGATGTCTAGGGGAATAAAATTACCATTTAAATTGGGCGATTCAAAAAAAATTAATGAATTTGAAATCAATGAAACATCAAAAAAAGAAGATTTTTCATTGAGCGAAGTAAAAAAAGAATTTTTCATTTTATTTAAAAAAAGTATATATACATTTTATTATTTATTAGATTGTACGTTATGGTTTTCCTTATCAACCAACAGCACTTGCTTATGATTCTGTACAAAAAATTCTTGCGATTGGAACAAAAAATGGTATTGTTAAAATGTAAGTCTATTTTCTATAATAAAAATTCTTCAATTAATTATTTGTTTATTAAAAAATAAAAACAAGTTATGGTGGTGCATTTGTCGAATGTACATTATCACATCCAAGTGAAGTTGAAATAGTCCAACTAGTATTTCGTATAAATGAGGTAAATTTACAAAAAGTAAAAAAAAAAACCAGAAGAATAACGTTTGATATGTAGGGTGCATTGATAAGTGCATGTCGAGATAATTATATTCATTTATGGAGTTTACGTCAAAAGCAACCAGTTATTGCCAATTCACTTCGATTCGTTAAAGAAAAGTAAAGATTTGTTTATTTAATTTTTTTTTTCTGTACTCTATTTTACCAACAAAACGACTTTATGCACATTGATGTCGTACAATGTATTTTTGTTTGCGCATATGATGAGTTAAACTAACTCTCGTTCTCATCTCTCATGAGATATTGGTCCCTCTGAATATTTTATCATTTATTTATGTTTCCGATCGGCTAATAGGAAATTGCTTTTTTCTCTTCCTCGTTTTCTTTTTTTTGTTTTTAATACAACTATTCACATAATAACGTTAAGAAAATCTTCTTTGTTTACTTGATATTCACCTATAAAAATTAAAAGAAAAAAAGAAAAAAAAATCTTAAATTTAATAAAGTAATAATGATATTCACTCAAATAGATTTATTAGCAATATGACATAGAAGAAAAGAACATTATCATTCTCTATGGAATAGGATATTAACTAGTTTTTTTAATCAAATATATTTTTTGACTTGTATATATGATGTGTTAATGGTTTAACAACATAACTTGTATTTATTCTATAGAATTAGTCGATGTCTTCTTCCGCTTACTTTTAATTCCAAATGGCTTTTAGTTGGTACATATTTTGGAAATGTTTATGTTGTTAATCTTGACACATTTACACTTTCATCATATAAAATTATGTGGAATAATGCTATTGGCATGTATGCATTTGAACATCAATTTATTT
>CAJNOL010001971.1:0-49842 GCA_905250125.1 Rotaria sordida | reverse complement strand
ATTTTATCTGATAGATCCAAGCAATGAAAGTTCTATAGGAGAGTAATAATTTTTTTTGTTGTATGTATAAAATTATTAGATATGAAAAAAAGAAATAAATATATTGTTTTTATTTCAACAGATTATTAAAAAAATGTAAATAATGTTTTAATTCTTCTAGAGAATAAATGATTTTTTTTTTGTTTCTTTTCTCATTTATTAATATTAATAGTCAACCACAATGTCATTAAACACAGACGACATTTCTTGTTAATCCCAAGAGATTGAAAAAAAAAACCCAATTCTATTCAGATTCAATTTAATAGTTTAAATATAGATCAAGTACATCCTACTCATTTCTGATAACATAGGCAATTTTATGTTTTTCTTCTATAATAAAAAGAATGATTTATATACTATCAACATATGGAGTAAATATATTAAGGAAATACATAAACATTCAATAAGATTTGACTTTGCGAGATAATGAAATTCTTTTTCTGAAAAATTCTCTAGATAACATATTTCCTATTCGAAGTATATGCAAACATAAAAAATAATAAATAAAAGATATAATTAACATTCAATTAATTATTTATACAAGTACAAAGAAAAATCTTGAATGTTAAATTCTACAATGTAATCTCCCTATAATAGACATTTTTTAAAAATTATCTTCTATAAAGAAACTCGGTCTTTTCTAAAGACAAAGGTCTTTTTTTTTTACATGGAACAGATACATTTTATAAGTATCTAAAAGATTTCAGTAAATAAAATAATTAGTTATTGTATATTGTTATTTCTCTTTTCATATATTTTTAACAATTCTTTAAATATAGTAAAATCTCTATTGTAATTGACATTCTAGGAACCACCATAGAACTAGATGACAGTGTTCATTATGTCAAAGTTCAATTCCAATAAAAGTCACTTTATCAAACTATGAAGTGTTTATTATAAGAAGTTTTATTATATTTAATTATTATTTAAAATAATCTATTGAGAAAATATAATTGAAGACAAAAAAAGAAATGTCTCTTGACAAATTAGAATAGAATTTCTAATAATATTTGACATATTCGAATAGGTAAAAATATGAATTTTTTAAATTCGTCTATTGAGTTGTCCTATGAGTAATACTTCTATACAGATGTTATCTTGTTTTTTTTATAACGTAATATAAGAAATATAAAAATTAGTAAGCTAGTCGTTGCACACAATGAAAGTGCTCCAGGTAACCGAATTTGACACATATAAATATATCAACACGAATGGTAAGTTTATTTCGAACGAATTGCTCGACTGTTTTTTTTGTTTTTTGTCAATCAATAAGGAGCCATGATAAACTTGTTCTTTAGTGAGAAAAATAAATTGTTTATTGTAAAAATAAAAAAAAAAAAAACATAATAAGATTCTATTGAGAAATGTGTAAATAGAATGGTAAATAAAAATTGTTTTATTTTTTTGCAATTCTTCTCTATGGCAAAGACCTTCAAAGTTGCTAACAAACATGATTTCCTCTAATGTTTCACAATGTTCCTTTTTTTTTTCTTACGCCTACGGCTTAAGTTTCTGTTTTTAAATGTGTTAAATATCTAAAATGATGAAATCTTTTAATTTTTGAATTCAATCAGTCAGATATAAATTTATTTTTAAATAAATATCATTCTAAAAATTCATTTATAAGAAATAAAAATGTAAAAGAATTACTTATTTAGTTTTATTGATATACTTTTTTTCGCTTCTATTCATTTTTCATAGATTAAAAAGAACAAAAATATATATATTTGAAATCAATTAAGTTTCTATTATAGAATTTAATACATATATATATATGAAACAAATTGTTCTTCTACCATTATTGAGATAAGAATAAGAGAATATAACTTTAAAAGAAAAAATGAATCATTTTATGTAAATATATTCTATAAAGATTTTATATTAAAACAATAAATATTCAACAAAGAAAATAAGATTGCTTTTTTTTGTTTTTATTCTGAATATGGGTTTTTATATTTACATAATGTATTTTTTCTCCAGATAATCAACTTCTTAAACTAATATGTCAACTAGCTTTTTCCTATTATGCTTTTCTTTTTCAAAAATTTAAACTAATTACTTGTACATTTACTCATCTTTTCTGAACAAAAGTTCGTTGTATTTTTTTCTTTTGGTCGATTCTGAACAGAACAGCATGATCAAATTCATGAAATGAATCACTATTTTACTATCATTTTATTATTTATTTTTTAAGTTACTTTGCGTATATGTGCTTTTTCTCTAGTTTGATTCATATATAGAATAGATTTACACAGGAAGTAACCGTTATAGAAAAGTTCCGACGTTGATCGACTCACAAATTCTAGTAGTCTAGTTGTCTAGTGTGTTGAAAACAGAAAAGGATAGAAAAAAAAAAGAAAAACAAGAAGAAGAACAAGGACAAGGACGACAATGACAAGAACAGAAGAATGAGTGACATTGAAATTTTTTGGCTTTATTAGTAGCAAACGTTGTCAGATCTTGTTCTTATGTTAGTTGCCGAGAATTCTTTTCTTCTTCTTTTCTTTTTTTTTTTTTTTTGTTACTTTTTTTACTACTGTTACTACTGTCGCTGTTTTTTTCTTCTCGTCTTATTTTTCATTTTTTCTTTCATTTTTTTTAATTGCGTCATGTTATTCTTGTTTGACGGGACACACTGTTCGATGGAAATAATACAAGAAGGAAAAAAAGAAATGATGATGTTGATGTATACTTACTCTTAATGATAACCATTATTGATGTGTTGTGTTCTCTTAGTTTTTCGTGTCTTCCTCGATTCACCAATATTGATGATGCTATGTCTATTTGCACGTGTTGCCCACTACACGTACACACAAATAGACATACAAAATTATGTTAAAATAGAGCTTTTATCCTCGTTTGCACAGCTCGTTCTTTGCTCTTTCTCTTTTTCTTTTCCTTTATTCACTTCGATTCCTATTGAAAAATGGTGGTGATGGTGATGTTGAATACAATCGAATTTGAGGACGTTGTTGAAGGCGACGTAGTGAGGGTGAATTGTTTGCTTCAGGAAAGTATTGCATAGTATACTAAAAAAAAACAACACGGCAGCAGCAGCAGCAACAGAAACAAGTAAAACATCAATTTTGTATATTTACAATAAAACAAAATAAATGCAACATAATAGACGACATCTAATTAGCGGTGATCCTGAACTCAATAGCAAATTGCTTGGACGGTGAGCTACCTTATTTCCCGAGTGATAAGAAAAAAATAAATAAGAAAGTAAGACATACAGAAAGAGAGAGAGAGAGAGTGAGAAAAGAAAAGAAAACGATTAAGAAAAGAGCAATAATTGTTTTATATTTACGAGTAATAGTTTTTTTTTTTTGTTTTTATTATTTAAGATATTGAAAAACATTTTTTTATATTGAAAATTTCAGATGGAATATGAATTCAAAACATGTAAATTCGAATAATAAAAATATATCTAGTGATAATACAAATCAAAAATCTGCACCATGTGCTGTTGCTCATCAACTAACATTATCTTCACATCATGTTAGACATCATTCATATGATCCAACATCGAATACACTTGCTGCACAAATTTTTCCAACATCTCGATTAAATCGAAAAGAAAATAATTTAAATAATACAAATACAAATACAAATCTTCGTTCTCATTTTTTATCAACTCGTTCATCATCACATCGACATACATCTTCATTTGCATCAGATCGATCATCATTTACTGATTTAAATAGTAATTCTTATCATCAACATAATTATTCTGTATCACAAGAAAATTTACGATGTAAGAAGTTTAATCATATATTTTCTTTTTTTTTTGACAATTAATCATTGATATTTTTAAAAAAAAACCCGTATACGATAATTCAATGTCTATAAAAAATGTAATTATTTAATAATAGAAAATAGTTTGACTATGAAAAGAAACAAAACTAGGCCTAAACAAATATTATATCAAGTAACAATAAGCTCTTGTTTCATTTATTTTGTTTTTTTTTTTCTTTTCTTATAAGAATTATCATATATAACAAAAAATAGATATATTCTTATTAATATTCATCATAAAAAAATAAGAAAAAAATATCACAATATGTTGTTTTGCTTTTTTTTTTACAGTAAATTCGGATGTTAATCCATCATCATCATCATCATCTACTTCAATATCAATAAAAAATTCCATACCATCAAAATTATCATCAACTATACCATTATCATCATCAGTACCATTAACAACAACAACAACGACGTCGAATTCAACAACAACAGCAAATCCATTAACAAATTCTCTTTCCCATTTAAATAATAATTTATCCTCATCATCAAATTCTTCAACTATTCTCAATCATTTTAATATTCATAATGCAAAATTAATTTGTCTTTTACTTTTTTTTGCTTTACTTTTTTATCATGGTTCATTACGTTATATTAAAGGTGCTACATCATGTCATCGTTTATTAAATGAAGGACGTATTGAACGTTATCATGTATGGCAACCAACTGGTTGTATGATACATTGGTATGATTTACTTGATTTTAATCAATGTACACGTTTAATAACACAATCATCATCAACAATAGATAAAAGTTTATTAGCAACACGTAAAGCATTTAATAATCGTATTGATCCAGGTGAATGGTTACGTACACGTAAACAAGAACAACAACGTTTAAAACAAGAAAAACAAGATAATAGAAAAATTAATTTTTCATATACATTTATTGGTGATGAACGTCTTTATATGATCTATCGTACATTTATAAATACAATAAAATACCATTCAAATTTATCAAGAAAAAAATCACAAATAATTAATAATAATAATAATAATAATAATAATAACAATAAACAACATAAATCATATCAATTTATTTATAAACATTCAAAAAATTTAACATATACAAATGAAAATTTTATTTTACAATATTATTCAATACAAACATTTAATGATTATTTATATAATTTATTATATTCATGGACAAATAATAATTCAATAAGACCACATGTACTTATTATTGGTCTTGGTTTATATGATGCTTTACGTGATAATGCTAGTTTTGATACAATAAAATATTTTGAAAGTAATTTAACACGTATAAAACAAAATTTATTAACAAATTTAAGTTTAACAACAACTATTTTTTGGTTTGGACAACCACATATATCATTAAATGAACATTTATTTCAATTTTTTCAACATTCATTATATCAACAAACAGAATATTTAAATGAATTAATACCTAAATTAAATTCATATATTGATCGTATGAATTCAATAGCACGACATATTTTTTATCATACAAATATTTATTGGCATTCATCAACATTATTAGAAGAATATTCATCAATATCAACTGAAAATACATTTTTATATGATGATAATAATGATGAATATTTTGATAATAATCATATTAATGATGAAACGGATGATGAACAACTTACAAATGATAATGAACATGATGATATAACTCAATCATTATCATCATCATCATCATCATTACCATCATCATCATTGACAACAACAACAGCAGCAACATCAATAAATGATTTTATAACAAATTTATCATCTATAATGCAATTAGATATAGATGATAATTTAAATAATCATAGTGATATTATGTATTATTCATATTTATTATTAAAAAAAAATCATACTATATCATCAACATTATTAATAAATAGTGGTAAAATATATGAATTTTATAAATTATCATCATTTACACGACATACATGTGTACAAATATTATTAAATGCATTATGTAATCCATTATTATTACCTGATGATGGTACTTGTTGTGCACAAGTACCACCATTAACACGTTTACAATTTTTATTAAGTCTATTATTAGGTTGTTCAATAACATTTTTTATTATTTATATTGTTTATCGTATAAGATCAGTATTTATATTAAGACGTAAAAGTCGTATTAAATTAAAATATGATAAACATTCAAATCATAGTGAACAACAAAAACAATATCAAGATAAAAATTTACATACACCAAATGGACATTGTCATATTAATGGAGCATTTAATAAAGATGTTAATGAAGATGGTGAAGAACCTGATCAACAATTACTTACACCAACAATGAATGGAGATTGTCTATCGACGTAAGTTTAAAAAAAAAATCAATCTCTTCATTCAAAAGGAATTTGACTAGAGCTCTGAATTGGATTCTGAAATCGAACTATGTCGAAGTCGGAGCATGCTTGACTTATTAGAAGAGTACATATACAGACAGGAAATTAATTTTTTGTTTAACAAAATGGTTTTTATCCTTATTTCCTCCAGAATTCTTTTAGCCAAGGGTACATAGGCATCTGTTGCACTTCGATTGGAAAGTCTAATCTTGAGAAATTTTTCTTTTTCCTGCAGTTATTTTTGTTCATCGTGTAACACATCGCTTAATCCAGATGACTTCAGGAAATTGTTGCTTATGACTTATTAATTCACATCTATTTATAATACAAATAAAACATTTTAATCGTTATATTTATAGTTAAGACTATTTTATTATATAATCTTTTGAAATAGATATTTTAAAAAATTTATTATTAAGTTTTTTTTTTTTTTGTTTTTGTTATAGTTATCCTCGTAATTGTAATTCAAATACAATTTCAAATCAAAATCATTTATTATCATCATCATCATTATCATCTAGTTTAAGTCGTTATAGATTTTTAATTCCAAAATTTTTACGAAATCTTTGTAAAAAATCTCGTGAACATTTATTACCACCATTATTATTAACAAAATCAATAGCAACACAATCATCATTATCAAATGGAAGTAATAATAATAATTCATCTTATCCATCAAGATTTTATAAAAAACAAAATTCTTTATTACATTTTCCATTAACTGAACCAATAATACTTCGTACAAGGTAGAATAAAAATAAATGTTTTTCTTATTCTGAATAAAAAAAAAAAAAATTTTTGTTTTTTCATTTTAGTGTTAAATATGCATTTATTCTTCTTTATTTCTATTTAGCTGATCGTACAGATTTTTTAATGAAAGAAAATTCTCATTTTTCTCGTATTGCTTTTTTTTTACCATTAACATATATTGGTATATTAGGAATATTTTTTCATGATAAATATTTTAATAAAACAACATCAAATCGTTCATCACCAAATCAAACACCAATAACAACAAGTCCAAATTCAAATACAAATTCAATGTTTTCTTCACAACATAATAATGATTATGAACAAATTCCATCACATTCAGATTCAAATGATGAAAATAATACAATAACAACAAATGGAAATAATAATAATAATAATAATAATAATAGTTTTTTAAATAAAGAACAAATTAATGAAATGCGTGGTTGGATGATGGTTATTTTATTAGCATATCAAATGACAGATGCATCAGGCAAAAGTCTTGTTTTAGCAATGTGTATACAATTATTAATAAGTGCTTTCTTATTTTTATCAGCCTATAGTCATTTTCATTATTATTGGACAACTGGTAATTATCAATTTTTACCATTTATACAAATGTTATTTAAATATAATTTTTTAACAATAACATTATGTTTATTAATGAATAGACATTATCAATCATATTATTATCCACCATTAATATCATTTTATTTTACATTAATGTATTGTATATTAGCTTTTATACCACCTAAAATATGTGCGGAATCAGTTAAAGAAAAACCAATACATTTTATATATTTATTATTTAAATTACTTCTGATGGGTATGTCAAATAAATTTTATAATTTATGTAATCGTGCAGAAAAAAAAAAGAAAAACCAATGAATTTCCGTTTTGTGCATGACCTTTCATAATTATAACATAAACGAAGTGAAATTGACTGTAATTGATATAGAGAATATTTTTCTCATCTAGAAGAGATATGAATAATAAAAATATTTAAATTTAATGATAAATAAAATTTAACCTTGAAAGAATAGTATATAATCAAATTTAGGTATCAAAAAAACAAAAACCTTGAATTACTTTTTTTTTTTGTACTTAGTAGAAATTGTTAATCAAGTTCGTAGTAGAGTATTGATGCATAAATAAGAAGAATTCTTTTCATTTTTGAGTAGTACATTTTATATTAATTTAAATAAATTCTTAGAAAAATAAAAATATTATTTCAACTATTAATTATATTTTGTATTAATAAGAAACAAAACAGATTTAGAGAATTGCGTATTTCTTTTGATATACAGTTCGAATTGTTATAAATAGATTGATCCAGATGGGGATCCTCTCCCCCCTTCAAAAAGTTCTGATGGCTGCTTTATAGAATTATTAAGATAGATTTTACAAACGAATATAGATTTGATTGATTGATTGATCGATCGCTTGACAACAATGTTTGACATTAATAATGATGAATAATATACAAATTGAAAAAAAATATATATATAATAAATATTTAATTTAGGTATTCTTGTAACAATTTTAAGTATGTCTGCATATTTATTTGAAAAAATTTTTACATTTCATTTATGGAATAATTTATTTACAACTTCAACAATAACATCATCACTTGCTGCTTATGTACAACAATTAGATCAATCGGATTTATCACATAATGGTCTTCATCAATTACATACATTATTAATTCATGATAAAAATTCTTTATATTATAATGAATATAATACATTACTTGATTATATATCAGGTAGTGGTCAAGGTATTGTTGGCCCGGTATCAATGAATGGTATATCATTAAATGATAGACAATATTTATATTCAAATCTTCATCGTTATAATATGAATTCATCAACACATTTATATTATGATCGTAATGGTACAATAAATGATTGGTATCATCGTTGGAATTTAGATCGTTATACAGTTTTATATGGAATATGTTTTGCTTTTTTAATATTATTTATTGAAAATTATGATGCATATAAAACATTAGGTATTAAACGTAAACAATATCAACAATTAACATCAAAATTAAAAACAATTTTTTGTTTATTAAGTTTTTTCGGTTTAATTAGTTACTTTATTGTTTTATTTCTATGTTCAAATAAAGCAATATGTGATGAAATACATCCATATATTGTTATATTACCGGTAAGTTTAATTTTTCTTATAAAACATATAGCAAAAATTTTGCAACATTCTTTATTTTACATGTAATTCTATTCAGAAATATGATTAAAACATAGATCGTTTTTTTTTTCTTTAAAAAACTACATCATTGAATATTCTACTCGGATCATAATTATTTTCGAAATTTTAATAGACTGCTAACATAGAACATATGTATACTTGTGTTATTTTTCACAAGAGAAAATCAGATAAGTCGATTTTTTGATTGACAATTAATAGCATTTTTAATCAAATCAATGTTACATAAAATAGACTGTACCAGGCATTGTAAAAAAAATCAAACCGTTCATCATTTCGTCAATACTTCCTACGAGCAGAGATAGAACCATATTTTCATTATCTTCAGTTGAAACTAAATTCTCATTGTATTATGTTGTTATGCTTAATTTCTTTCTTTCAACAGTCGAAGAAGTTTAATCTAGCGATTTATGCAGCGAACTCATTGTTGTTAAACAATGTATTTGAAAGCAATACTACAAAAATAAAATATTTTATTTCAGGACGAAGCATTCACATCAAGTGACATCGATATTATTTTTCACTTGTATTTGAAATGAGAATGAGTGACAATCCTTATACTTTAAAGATCACAGTAGGTCTTTGATTGATTCTAAAAATTATAATCAAAATGAATGAAAACAAAATTCAACAACAATTTTCGGCTGTCTCTTATTTTTTTCTTGTAGGAAAGAACACATATTCAGTGTTAGTAGTCTATTAAAATTTTGAAAATAGTTATAAAAATTTGTTCTTGTAATTCGAGTAGAACATGCAATCAGGGCCGTAGGCAGGGGGGTAGCTGGGAGGGCTTTAGCCCCCCCCCCCCCACCAAAAAAAACCCCTGGAGAGGGGGAGGGGGGATATTTTTCGTGCCCAGCGGGAAGGGTTATTTTGGTCAGCTCCGGCCCCCCCCCCCTTTAAAAAAAGGTTAGCCCCCCCCCCTCAGAAAATTTCTGGCTACGGGCCTGCATGCAATGATGTATCTTTTGAAAAAAAAAACAACGATTAACGTTTTTATCCTCATAGAATGTTGCAAAACCGTTTGCTACATCCAGTATATACATATATATATATCTATAAAAATTTTTTTTTGTATATTTAAGATTGTAAGTTATATTCTTCTAAGAAATATTCCAACATTTCTTCGTCAACATTATTCACCATTCTTTTCATGGTTTGGTAGTATATCATTAGAATTATTTGTTACACAATATCATATATGGCTTGTTGCTAATGGTCATGGTACATTAACGGTTATTCCACGTATGCCAACATTAAATTTAATAATAACAACTTTTATATTTATATGTTGTGGTCATGAATTACATCGTATAACAAATATTTTAACACCTGTTTTTGTACCAAATGATTGTAAATGTTTTATACGAAATTGTCTTCTTTATTTATTTATTATTATTGTTTCATCATATATGTTTTCTTCAGTTTAATATGCAAAAGCTGAATGATGTGAGATGTTAAACAAAAGAAAAAAAAAAAATCAAAATTTTTTGCTGTTTGTTTTTTTTTATTATTGTTTCTTCTCCGAGATGACGCAATACTTTTTTTTTGTCTCTCTTTTTCTCTTTTTTTTTTGTCTCTCTCTTGATCGGTCGGATATGTCTGTCTTCTTAATCTGCTTCGTCTTCTTTTTCTTCAACATGGTTTTTTTTTTTTTGCTATGCCCCGGTGTGTCGCTCTCCGATTTCTTTTTGTATGCATGACTGCTCTATGATCCTCCTATAGTATGGTGTTTTCTTTTCTTGTCTTTTCTTTTTTTTTTTTTGTTCTTTCATATAACATCATTATTCAAAAAGTTTTTAAGAAAAAAAAAAGTGAGAATGACACACACACGTCTATAAATGTTTATTTATTTTGTGGAAAATGGAATAACAAAGAGAATATATGTAGTCTTTCGATCTATTCGTTTCAATCAATAGAAAATTTATCTTGATTATTTGATCATATTTTTGTTTTTTTTGTTAAATGAACTTTTTTGTTTTGTTCTGTTCAAAAAATTTACACTTCTAACAATAACTGAATGATGTACAAGTTTATTTCATTCCTTATATTTCAAAGAATATGATAATCATATTGAAGAATATCTTGAGTCCATTAAACAAAGTCAGTTGATATACTTTTAAATAATTTCTATAATTGAATCTTTGTTGTTTTTTTTTCTTCATTTTAAAGTTCATCTCTTGTTATGCAATGTGGTGTGTAACAGCTTGAAAATATTTCATATAAAAAAGAAAAAGAAAATTTACATCAAAATTTATATCGTCCAAATTTCTAAAGTAGTAAATTTGAATTAAATTTAACAAAAAAAAGTACATATATATATATTTAACTTTTGTAAAGTTTAGTTAGAAAAAAAGAGAAAATGGAATTTGTTATTGTTATTCAAAGTTTAATTTAAAAAAAAAGAAACACAATTTTCATTCTCTTATTATTATGTTTGTTCTTTTGTTTTTTTCATTTCTTCTAGATCAATGTTTATTTATTTGTAAATAAAAAAAAAAAAAAAGATGCCTCTCGATGGAAGTAGTACTGAATTACTTAATACACAAAATTCAACGAAAAAAAAACGTTCACATAAAAAA
Organism: Rotaria sordida; assembly: GCA_905250125.1. Lineage (NCBI taxonomy): Eukaryota > Metazoa > Rotifera > Eurotatoria > Philodinida > Philodinidae > Rotaria > Rotaria sordida. The sequence goes on along the minus strand of CAJNOL010001971.1, from coordinate 38,130 downwards.
CGACGACAAAATCGAAAATTAAAAACAAGAATTTTAGTTGAAAATGAACCTAATAGTCAATCATCTAATGGTATAAAAAAATACTCCTAATTTTTTTTAATTTGTTTTGTTTTCTTCTAATAACCAAAAACAAAAACCTATTTATTTATTTAGTAAATCGATATGATTTAAATAAATTAACGCCAGCTAATCTTGCTTCACTTCGATGGGATAATGTATTAAATGATCCAATGCTTGAAAATGAACGTATTGAACGTTATAAAGAACTTCGACGACAACGTTATATAGATGCTCGACAACATGCTATTCAAGCACTCGTAGAACAAATGCAAGTGACTACTACCAATGATACAACAAATAGTGTTGGAAATGAATAACAGTAATTACAAAAAAAACAAAAATCAATGAACGGTGATTTGGAATTTTTCTTTTTTCTCATTTTAACTTTTTATTGTCGGTATTTTTTTTTTTTTGATATTTCATTTATATTTTTCTATGATATATTTTTTTTCCAAAATTTTACATCAGAATGAAGATTAATGAATAAATAACGATATTATTTCTTTTTTCGAGATAAACTTACATGTAGACACACAAGTACAAGCAGGCAATTAACAAACATCAAAATAACTGTTAAGAGATACAAGCGCCACTATTTTTTATGTTTATAGATGTGTTTATACTGTCTATTTTGCCACCGGTCGAAAATTGTGCGCATCATTGTGCTTATCATTGTTGATGATTGTTCTGTGTATCGTCTGTTTCTTTTCTCTTATTTTTTTTTACATTCTTAATCCAATGACGTATGTTTCTTGTTTGCTCGTTATGTAGTCGAACAGGCGCATATGTTGATGAAAGTATGCAGACGGTAATCAATGATACTTTTCTGAGACATGATTGAAGACATGAAAGAAAAAAAAAGAAGAAAAACTATTTGAGTACACTTATGCATATTTAGTCTTATTCATATATAGCAAAGATATTTTTTCTGATATTCCATAAACTACATTCTTTGTTTTTTTCTTCTGATATTATTTTCGAATTTTCTTATATATATATGTGTATATATATATTCCTGCTAGATAGAATGAGATCTTAACTGACAATACTTCTGTCCAATTAGTCTTCTAGCACAACTAAAGAAGTTAATACATTTAAGCATTAATATAATGGGTACTACAACAAATATAATCAGAGTATTGTTTATTTCAATTCTTATTGATTTTTTGGAATTTACAATTATTTTACCATTATTACCAAAAATTTTAACTTATTATGGACGTGATACTGGTATTAATCAAGTAAGAAAGAGAAATTTGTTTTTAATATATTTAAAAACAAAATATATATTAGGATTCACTTTATGTTCAAACAATGTCATTTGTTCAATTTATACAAGATTTAACTGGTGCACCAAATGATGCTAAATGGAATTCTGTTTTATTTGGAGGTATAAGCAAAAAAGAAAAATTTATTGAATTTTTCTAAAGACAAAAAAAAAAATTGATTTTTTGTTTTTAATAGGTATAATTGGTTCACTTTTTTCTTTTCTACAATTTTTTTCATCAACATTATGTGGTGCTGCATCTGATCGTTATGGTCGAAAACCAATGCTTCTTCTTTCAATGGTATTATTAAATAATTATATCTAATATATGTCTATCATTATTTGATGTTGTCTGTTTATCTAGATAGGCATATCAGTTTCATACGCTATATGGTGTGTCTCATTTAATTTAACTATTTTTATGTTAGCACGTGTCATTGGTGGCCTGTCGAAAGCAAATGTTGCTATTATATTAGCTATTGTTTCTGATTCAACTACAGAAAATGAACGAAATCGAGCCATGGTAAGTTTTTAATATTAAGAATATTGAATAAAAGAAAGAAATCAAAGAAAATGTTATTAATTAGTATTAATTAATAATTGAGATTTATTAAATTTTCATTTTAATCAATCTCTATTTTGAAAAGTTTTTTTTTTCTTTTCGGATATAATTTTAAGAAAAAATTTGTTTATTTCTTTTTCTTTTTTTTTTGGTAACAGGCATGGATTGGTGCAGCTTTTTCACTTGGTTTTATATTTGGACCATTACTCGGTGCATTTTGTAGTCAATGGGGTATTGCTTATTGGCCAAATTCAACTATGATGTTTTTTATTGTTCCTGCTGTTATTTCACTTGTATTATCATTGATTAATATTGTTTTTATTATTCAATGTTGTCCAGAAACATTACCAATTGCAAAACGAGTAAGAATTTCTTTTTTTTTTTATTTATGATTAAAATTTTAATTCTAATTTCTTATTGAATTTTTAGAATTCTAAACAAACAACAATAACAGATATTTCTAATAAGATATTACCTTGGCATTTATTTAAATTTACTGCTATTCATAATGTTAAATCTGTTGATGGTAGTTTTTCATTTTTTATTTTTTAAATATTTTCTAATTATAATTTTTATATATATTTAGATATAATTATTTTACGTCGATTAGGTTTAGCAAGTTTTTTATATATGATTATATTTGCTGGTCTAGAATTTACAATTACTTTTCTTGTTTATAATCGATTTAATTGGAATAGGTAAAATTATTATTTTCTTTAAAAAAAAAATTTAAAAAAAAAATATTTATTATTAAATAGTATGAAACAAGGAAAAATGTTTTTTATTATGGGTTTATGTATGGCATTAGTACAAGGTGGTTATGTAAGACGAATACCACCCGGTAAAGAGATTATTGCAGCTATAAGTGTAAGTTATATAATAATAATAATTAACCATTTGATTAATAGTTGTACTCTATTAGATGCTATTAAGAAGTTTAAAGTAACATTTATTTTTCGTAAAAAAACAATTAGTATAACAAGAATCATGAATTGATGTGAAATTCGATTGTATATATATCTTTTCAATTTGAAAATTCTTAAATAAGTTATATAATTTTTGCATGTCTGATATTTTTGTAAGAATTAATTCATGATCGTGGTCTTTTTTTTTGTTTACGAACGAGATAACATATTTTCTTTGTAAGAGAATGCAAAAAAAAGAAACTTTTAGTTTTGTTGAGAGAAGATAAGAAAATCTTCGTTGATCGGAAACTGACGTGTCATAATTCTCAATAATCTTGTTTTTCTATGGCTTTAGTCTTATTTTTTATGTATCAAAAATTTATCTATATATGTAGTCTGATATAATTTCACATACGAATCAAGATTTATAGTTTCACTATCATTAACCGATGAAATAAATAGTTATGTTTTACTAGAAAAATTTTTTCTTGATTACATAAGGAAATCTTAATAGATTCACATTTCTGATATTTATTCATATTAATCATCTAATAACACTTATAAGATATATATGAATAAGATAAAGTACGTCTAATCTATTTATAAATATTAAAAAATAAACTTAGAATGATGTGTATCATGGGATTTGAATAAGATAAAGAATAATAACCTTCGTTGATCGATCAAAACAAAACAAAATAAAAGAAAACTTAAGACAAAAATATACTTGTAAAGCCTTACGAATTCCTCTGTAATCACTTGTGTTTTTTTTGTGTTAAATTCTATACAAAATAAAAATATCGATTATGCGATTAATTTAAACTGATTTGATATTTATTTATGATAAAACAGAAAAAGAAATGCAGTAAATTAAATTTAAGTTTATGATTGAATTTTCGTATTAAATGATACTTCATCAAGATTTAAAATAATTTCATCATCTTCATGTTCATGATGACATATATCATCTGTATTTTCTACTAAACTATGTCCATCTAATGGTCTATAACGTTGTAAATTTGTAAAAAACATTATATTATTTTTTCTATATAAATAAATAATTCCAAGTATAATACCAATTGTAATAGCAGTTATTGTTATATATAAAGATAAATGTTTAAAATGATATATATCATTAATTTTAATCCATTTAACTTTACTTCTTGATATATAACGACGTAAACATTTATCAAATTGTATTTGTTGACTTTTTTCAATTTGTGTATTTTTCATATATGTACCATTTTGTTCAAACCATGTTATATAAGTTAATAAAAGATTATCATTTGATGTTGATTGTGCACAACGATTAATTAATTGTTGTGTATTATTAATAATATAAAATAAATGTAATGATGATGTAAATAAAAATTTTATTTCAATATTTTTTAATGGATTATTTGTTAAATCAAGAATTTGTAAATTAGGTGATTGAAATGAATATTTTTGTATTAAATTAATTTGATTTGATGATAAATCAATAAAATAAAGACTTGTTAATTTTTTATGAAATATATTTGTTGTTATTTGTTTAATTAAATTTGATTTTAAATTAATTGTATGTAATTCTTGACTATTTAAATTTATAAATAAATTTTCTATTGATTCAATTAAATTATATGATAAATCAATAAATTTTAAATTTTTACGATTTAATAATGAAAAATTTTCAATTGTTTTTAATGAATTATTTGAACATTTTAATTCAATTAAATCTGAATTATCTTTATTTAATATTAAAGTTTTTATATATTGATTTGAACAATCTAAATATTTTAATTTAATTTGTTTTTGTAAATTAAGTTCATTTAAATAATTTAAACTTATATCTAAACGATTTAAATCATCAAATTTTGAAATATCTTGTATATCAAATGAATAAATATTTGTTTTTGATAAATTTAAAGATATTTCATTTGAAAAATCAATATCAATTAAAAATTTTGTTATATTATTAGATAGAATTTCATAATTTTCACTATAATCAATATTTGTTGTGAATTTAAATAAATATTCTAATTGTGTTTGTAAATTTGATTGTCGATTTTGACTTATTGAACGTAAATTAATTGATTCATATAAAGGTTTTGTTGTACGAAAAAGAATTTTATCAAATTCAATTCGATTATAAGCTAATGATATTGATGTTAATTTTGTAAATGTTCGAATATCAATATGATAAATATTATTATATGATAAATCAAGTTGATTTAATTGTGGAAAACGCTCATTAATAAACCATTCAGGTAAATATTCAATATTTAATCGACGTAAATATAAACTTTTCAATTGTTCACCATGACGAATATGATTTGATTGAGTTTTACATTTAAGTAAATGTGTTAGATGATTTTCAATATTATTTGATAGAGAATTAAATTGTACATATGATAAATCTAATATTGTTATTGAATTAAATAAATCAAATAAACAATTTCCTTCTAATTGTCTACCCATATTAAAATATGAATATTGTAAATCAAGTTTACCAGTTATTGTACGTATACCATCAAATAATCGACTTGAATGTGAAAATGTATTTGTATCATAAATATTATTACGTAAAATAAGATCACGTAATGTTGAAGATATTGTATCTAAATAAAATTTAATATATAAATCTATTTTAATTAGAAAAGATCTTCAAATATTTTTGTATTTATAGAATTCATCGTGTCTTAGATTTTTTTAATATAGAGCGATGCGGAACAAACTTTTTTTCGAGTCCTGAAATTCCGTTTTTTTTTCTGCGCCGGTTTTTCATTCGAAATGTTTCGACCACAAAAACTTTCGGGATAATTCTGAATGGCCCACAGGACGAGATATAGGAGATGTTTTTGAGATTCACGACTATCCTAAAGATAGAGCATGTCGAGTTCAAAAAGTTTTCGAACTTGGTCGAACCGTCCTTTAAAACTTTTAATGAAATTTCCTAATCAAAATTGGATAGTCGCTTCGAAAATACGAGATAATTTTTTCCGGTTTTGTGTATTCAGTGATTCTCACATCTTGGACATTTATCAGACAATTAGGGCTCATCGGGGCTAAAACTTTCAGACACGCATCCGAAGTGCTCTATCCCCAGAACTCTAATTAAATAAAATTATATCTGTCGAATAAGTGATAAATGGAATATAATTACAAAATTTTATTTTGTGTAATTCAACGAGAAGTTTCATAAATTTTGTATTTGATGAACTGTGAAAAATAAGTAATGATTTTTCATCTTTGACAAAAAAAGACAAATTCATTTATATGAACTATAATCAAAATTTTGTCATGGAATATGAGTCGTTTGTTATTTTGAATTGATTTTAGACGTTTCTTTTTTTTTTTTTTGTTTAAGAGTAATAATGAATATGAAGATTACTTTAAATTGATTAATTTTGCTTACGAGACAATCTTTTATGATCGAGATATTTAGACCAATGGTGAATTTAAGATCTTGATAAAATGAAACCCGTTTGACGAAAAGAAACACGATTATAGTCAAAAACAAACATGTTGTGAAGTCGATTAGAGATAGGATCAACTCAATTTTGAGACTTTTCTTCGGAGAAAAATCAAACAAAATTTTTTTTCGAAAGAAAGGATCATTGTCGACTGTACTCTCCCTCGAAATCCGTCACTGATTTCAACATTCTCTTGAGAACAATATTTGTAATGTAAAGGGTATTCTAGAAATTCTGATATGTTTTTTTAAAATTCATCGTTCTCGTATTCAACAAAAGCAAAGTCTTTGGAACTTTGATAAATTATTGAATTTTGTATTGCTTTATATTAAAGAATAATGGATAACATATCAGCACGATTAAAATGAGTAATCGATCAAGAAGGTAATCAAATACGAGAACATTGATAACTATTATTTTGTGTTTCTTTTTATTTCGAATAGTAGGATTCTTTTTGAAAACAAAAATTAAGATGATTAGGAAAGTTGAAAAAGTACATGATAATATTGTTACAGATTCTCATCCATAGTACTAGAATAAATTAATACAATCTATTGAATCCTAGTCATAGATATAAACAAATAACATTAGAGAACAATTACAAGCATGTAAAAAAAATCTGGTTTTTTGTTGTTTGTCATTTTCCTGAGTTATACTTGAGAGTGTATTTATTTTCTTTTTCTATTATCATATAATGATTTATGTATTTGTTCAAAACAAAAAAATAAAATAAAAAAAAAGATAACTTACCAGGTGTATTAAGGCAACTTTTATACATATCTGACCCGCTTAAATCAAGTACTTGAAGTTTATTAAGTGGACGAAAAATTTGTGGACATTCATTTGGTATTTGTTGACAACATGAAGATAAATTGAGTATTTTTAAATTTTGATATAAAATTGAATTGAATGCATTTAATTCAATAGAAAAATTTTTTGTTTGACTTGCTAATGAAAGACTATAAAGTGAATATGAAAAACCTGTTAATTGTATTGTTTGATTATTAAATGGTTTTAATGATGATGAATTTGTTAAATCAATTGAAATTATATAATTATTAATTATATTACTATCATCATCACTATAATCATTATCATTAATTTTTTCTTCAACTATTGACCATGATTGAGCATAATAAATAAATTGATTACTGTTGAATGTTACATTTGTACAATCAATAATATAATTCATAAGTATAAAATCTTCATCACTTTTATCAATTGGTTTACAAATACATTCCGATGGACATGGATATGAATTAATAGTTGTTAAACAAAATAATAAAATGATTAAAAATATTAAAATAGGATTTACATGAAATTTTTTCACGTCAATGTAGATCATATTTACCTTGATATGAAATATATAAAATGAAAGAATAGTGGAATTTGTTTTTCTTCTTTTTCTTATTCTATATTATTATTATTATTATTTCCAACAAAAAAAAAAAACGACCAGTAAAAGTGCGAGAGGAAAAATAAACGAGAATGAATCGTTCTTGTCTTTCTTTCTTTCCTTCTGTCTCTTTTTTTTTTCTTCTTCATATGTTGTTTTGGGCTTTGAGAAAAAAAAAATGTATGAGACACGAGAGGAGAACAACCGAGGTAATAGGTCATTTTCTTCCGTTTTTCTTCCCTTTTGCTTTCTTTCACTGATTGAGTATGCATAAATTGATTTTTTTTCGTTATTAGAAATAAGAATATTATTTTGATTTGAGATCACATATCTCTGACAAGATTGTTTATCTTTTTTCGTCCTACTATTCAATATTAATTTGTTTTTATGTCGATCATTGAAATGAATTCTATTTTTATATTTTCTCTAGGGAATATTGATTTTGATTCCATCATTTATTGTATTGGGTTTTGCTCAAATAAAACTAATCTTATGGATTGGTTTAATACTTTTTTCAATTGGTAAAATACTTTAATTAAAAATTATTTTGTCTTATCTTGAAATTACTTTTTAGCTTCAAGTATTGTTATTAATGTCATCAATAGTTTTGCATCGAAATATGGTTTAGAAAGTGAAAAAGGTACTATTTTAGGTACATTTAGAAGTTTACAAGCACTTGCTCGGGCTATTGGACCATTAATTGCATCATTTGGTAATATTTTTCTTTTGTATTGTTTTTTTTTTGTTTCGTATGATTCTTTTTTATTTATAGCATATTGGTCAATTGGTGAACAGACAACATATGTATTTGGTGGTTTATTACTCTTATGTCCAGTTTTTATTCTTATTAATGTTCACCAACGTTTTAAACGGATGCGTTTAATGCCAACAATACTTGTATCTGAAGTCAAAGATGATTGACAAACTCGAATAATAATGAAAAATACTTCACGAACAAAAAAAACAAAACAAAATATTCGTATCAAATTTCAAGACACTATTTATTTATTTTTGCTCATTCCATAAAAAGCTTTGTCTAGGCTCTTGTTTTTGCTTTTCTTATGCTACAAAACTTAGTTTTGTTTTTTTTTTCTTCATATTAATTACTGTTAGCTAACTATTAATATATAAACTCTTTGATATTATAAGTGTATTCTTCATGAAACAACTGTGTATATGACTCTGATTTATGGTTTTGTCTTGTTGTCTTTCTATATTTCTTCAAATACAGTTAGTATTTCTCTCGAATATTATTATTGCGTATATACTTAAGTCGCAACTCGTGTGCAAGTAGTATGAAAGCAATATTTTTTTGCGCTTTTGCTTTTCTCCTGTTCTATATTTAGTTGAAAGAATTAGGTAGAGAAAATGAAAGAGGAACAGTTGATAACAAAAAAATATCTAAAGTCAATCAAGCGATTAAGAAAACAATGTTTTATTTGTTGTTGAATAGAAAAATTTTGTCAAAGGATATGAAGAAATTGATACGATAGATTTAGATATTAAAAAATGAGTCAAAATGGAAAGTTTTTTGAAATATGTTTTTATGAAAAGAAAAAGAAAAAATCGGTCTATTTGAGAATAGAATGTTAGAAAAACTTTCAAATTATATCATTCGGGTTCTATCCAATCGAACTGAAATTTGCTGCCTGATGAGTTTTTCAGAGTTTGATGTCTGGAGATTTTTCCATAGGTTCAAGATTTGGTAAGGGTAAGACTAATTAGAAAAATGATTGTTCTCTAAATTAGAGAACATCACAGTATGATTTTCCTCGTCCTGTCCTACATTCTGCAGTATATGTTCACTCACAAGGAAGTCTCTTCAAATGCCTCCCCTTCCAATGGCAATGATTTTTTTGTGTCTATAATTATTACATAGTGTTCTAACAAAAACTCCGAAAGAATTTGAGTTTATATTAATATTTGACTATGCTATCGAATTTTTAACATGTGTATTTTCTCGATTCTAAATTTTTGGAAAACTCATATTTTCGAAATTTGGTTCATATAGAGAACTCAACTAATTAGATTAGCTTCCATAAAAAAATTTAGAAGTTTCGAATAAAGTCTCTTCGAGATATGAGACTTTTAAAATATAGATTCTTTTCCATGGATAGTGTATATAACATGCATTTTTTGAAAAGTTCATACCTCGAAGAGACTTTATTCAAAACTTGTGAAATTTTTTATGGAAGATAGTCTAGTTGAATTCTCTATATGTACAAAAATCAGAAATACGAGTCTTTCGAAAACCTGGGATCCCTAGAAAATAGTCATATTAAAAATTCAATAACATAGTCAAGTGTCAATAGGAACCCAAATCGTTTTAGGATTTTTATTAAAATACTATGTAGTATCTGTTGGCAAAAAACCATTGAAGTTAAAATGGAAGCATCTGCAGAGTTTTCCTTTCCAGTCAATCTGTTTAGCAGGACAAAGGATGCTTCTACATCCAAACTTCAGCACGATCTCTTCATTGCTTTTTTGACAAGGATATTAAACTTGTCTGTATATAAAATACGATTTCAAATGTCATAGACTCTCAATAGATACAAAACATTATTTACCATAATCATATTAATAAACCTTATCACATGTTTTCCAGCAGAAATGAAAAATATTTAAAAAAAATACTTGACATTCATAAGAAGAGCAAAACAATAATAAAACAAACATAAAGATATAGAATTCAAAATGTAATCAATATAAATACATGGGCAATGAGAAAGGATAACTTGTCTTTTTATTGTTTATTATTAAATTTCTCATAAAAACAAATAAATAATTTTGTCAATTTGACTTGATGATAAATATGTTCGTCTTTAAATCAATGTTAATTTATCTGAGCTAAATAATCTTTCTGCCGAAGTACTAGTCGTTGATACGGCATTTTCTGGCTACCTACTGGTAATAATGGAAAATCACAACGAGTTTCGCTACAAGATCAAAACTCCATTGGATCACGATTGATAAGATGACTTGGATACCCTGTGACGTTCCCTGCTTCAAATAAATATAGGATAGGTAGCTCACTAGATCAATTCAAGGAAAAGACAATTGAGTCTATGGTTTTAGAAGACTGGTAGGTCACTGTTGGCGCAATCAGACATGTTATGTTAAATAAAAATCATGTTTGTTTAAAACATTCGTTTTTCGAAGTTCTCAATTTGAACTATAGACTTACTTCCCAAGTAGATTATGTAACAAGTCAGACAAATTACAAATCAAGATCGCCTAACCTATTCGTGAATGAAAACATTTTGATATTAGTAGCATTATAACAATAAAAAAAAGCAAGATTCAATTTGTCCATACCATGTCATATTTAAACTTACCATCAATTATCTATTTTGAAAAAAAAGTGTTATTTATTGGTTTCAAATTACCATGCTAATTCTTTTGAAGAATTCGATAAAAAATTGTTTTTTTTTTGTAATATCTCTATAATCGTTCTCAATTTTATATTAGTATCGAATTGTTTCAAATCGGTTATTTCTTTTTAATTATTTCTACAATCATTGATTGCAACATCGTTTTTAATTTAAACAACTGATAACTTCTATGCATAAAAAATATTGGTTACAATATGCTCATCAGTAAATTTCTACGGTAATCTATTCAAATAATCACCAGAAAATAAGCGAAATATAACAGATGTTCGTTTGTTTAATATTATTTGAAAAAATTTTCATTTTCTATGAAATCATAAACGATATTATAGTTAAATGTAAAAAAAGATTCAGAGTCTCATATACTTCTAATAATAAATCAATCGATGATAAGTTTAATTAACAACTTCATAAGAGTTCTCTTAAAAATGCATAAATATCGAGCCATAAAATTTCACTTTGGAGAAGTTTCACAGCTCAAGCATGTTATGTTATAAATTTTATTACGATCAACACTCGTTCGATAGAACATATTGATGAATATTATTAATAAAAATATAAACTCATATAAATCTTAGATATGTTTAAAGATTCTTTATCGCTTTGAAAATTTTTACAAAGAATATATTTTTTTAAAATTTATTATAACAAAATACTTCATCATCGATTGATGTTTTAAAATAAATCGAATATATGAATCAAATGTTATTTCTGATTTATGAATAAAAATGTTGGAAAAAGAAACGTGTTAGGTCTTGTTATTTTTTAATTTTGTGTTTGTGATGATAAAACAGGGATTTTTGGTATTTGTTTTGGTTCATGACGAAAATGAATAGTAACAGTATTTTCATTATTAGTTGAAAATGATGTTGCACTAATACGTCGAGATGTATTCGAAGTATTGTCTTTAGGTAATTTTTTATTTGTCAATGATGACGATGATCTAATAGCAAGATCGTTTTTATTAGAATAGTTATTTGAACTAAACAATCAAATAATTTGGTTTTTGTTTCAATAAAAAAAACTTTTTTTTTCTATTACTGAATATCAATTTGTTGTTTTTTATGATCACTGGGTATACGAGGATGATGAGGTTTTTTAGAAGTAAAATAACCTGTATTTAATGAACGAACTGTTGGACGTGCAGTTTTCAAAAATTTTGAATAATTAAAATAATCTCTTGGATCATTTAAACCTAAATAAGAGAAAAAAAAATCAAATTAAAATTCGAATTTAAAATTTTCGTTTCTGTTTTTTTTTAATATATTTTATTGATTTATTAGTTTACTTACGATATTCTGGTTTGCAAAGTAAATCTATAATAAAGAATCACAAGACAAAGAAGAAAAACTAGAACATTCCAGTGTGTGTGTATATAAGAAAAAACAACCCAAATCAAGTGAAAATTTTCGTGCTTATATAAATTGAAAGAAATTCTCTTTCTTACCAAGTTTATATGCTGGTAAATCTATGGTATTCTATTGATTTAGATAAATGAAATAAATAATTCATTAATATACCTGCATTAAAACGTCTAGTTAAAACGTCTACATAAGCATTTGTATGACGTGTTTTTGTATCTTTCATATCATAAATCTAAAATTTTCATAAGATAATAATAATAACATAAAATTATCTTTTTCTCAATATATATATTTACATGACATTTTTCTAATAAATATAATTTTTGACCATGTGTTAATGCTGGATTACGATAAATTCCACTTTGTCTCCAACGTCTATTTGATGGTTCTTTAATATGAAATTGTTGTAAACCAAGTTTAGGTCGTTGAGATTTTTCTACAACATAACGATAATATTGCCAAAGTGATTCAGCAAATGTTGGATCAGTTTGACATTCATTAACAAGTTTATCATAAGTTCCTGTAGCCGATTGAGAACGACGATGAATTGATAATGAACGATTTCGTTTGGTATGAGATGGTCTAGCTGTTTGTGGTCGACCTTAATACAAAAAAAAAAAAAACAAAAAAAATTTAATATTTTATATAAAAGAAAATCATACTAACGTGATCGTAGCGTCATATTTGGTTCAGGAGTAGAATGATCTTCTGTATTTTCAACTGAAACAAAACCTTTGCACATACGATTATGCCAATATTTGTTTTGACCCTGAATAGTGTAAAAAAAGAAAAAAAAACAAACACCAACAACAAACAATATCGAATGATAACTGTAAACATACTTTCGAAATGTCGATAAGGATCAACTGATGCTCTTGGTAAAAGAAGTTTACTATAAAATGATTTTTTTTTTTAACCTTGTCTCTGAAATAAATATTTTTTTATAATTATTAACAAACTGTGAATGTTTTGATTTTGGTTCTTGTTCAGATTCAAGAAGAGTTTCGTAGAATGTTTTATAATTTTCTTCGGATGGACGTGTAGTTTCTTTCGGTAAAATTTTTCCTCGTAAATGTGACTAAAGATTAAATAAAAACAAAATGAACAAACAAATAAAAAAAATAGAATTTTCATAATTTATATTTTATCTTTTCATACATATTTATATCGTTGATTAAGTAGAATTAAACCAGTACTTGTATTTGATACATCATAGAAGCCAGCAAATGGACTTGAATAAGGCCATTCGTTCTTTGTTGAATAGCTTGTTCTATGTATTATTCTTATTATTATTATGTCAATATAAGGTTGCTACTGATTATGTGTGAAAATGAAATGCAACAAAAAAAAAAAAAAAAAACGAAATTGAATATATTATTTACCGGGAAAATAATTTCAAGTATTCTTCACGTGTCTTGCCAGGTCCGATACTCGTATGAGATTCGTTAAGTCTGCCCAATTGTCGAAATATTGCTTCTGTCGACATACACTTCTTCTTTCCTTTCAATAGTTCCTGTCAACAAGCAAAAAACTGCAGTATGATTATTTTTTTCAATTAATTTCAATCTTTCTTTTTTTATGATTTATGTTGGATGACGTTTCTTTTTTCTTCTAACTATTGTTTTTTTTTGGTTACAAAAAAAAAGTGTTGTTTGATGAGAACCTTTTGATTGATTGTTATATCGAAAGAGAAAAGTGTTAGACAATTCAATGTGTGTAGAAATGCCATTAAGAGCATACATGTATGAATGTGTGAAGCATTTTAAGTATTGGCAGGGGCACACATATGTAATATATTTCATTTATTCTTAGGCTTTTTTTTTTCTATTTTAGTAAAATGCAATCAAAAACGGAAATTAAACTTATAAAACACGGAAGACAAAAAGAAAAAGAAAAAAATTTTTCTATGCATAACTAGTTGGTGTTCGAGATAATATTTCGAATTTACAATTTAATTTATTATTATCATAATGTTCATGTTCAGTATTAATTATATAACTATCATAATCAGATGGTTGACGATATATAAGAAAGACAAGCATTGTTAAGATAATTATAAATAAAAATATAGCTGGAACAAATATAGCAACAAATATTTGAGCATTAAACTGCCCATTAAATAGTTGATTATTACTGATTGAAGCCGACATTGATTGTCAGAAGTACTTGATACATAATGAATAAGAATATGATGAATCTAAAAAGAAAAAGAAAAGCAAAATAACAAACCTTGATAAATATTTATTTGATATTTACTTTTGTTAAAATTTTTTGTTGTTTTGTACGTTGAAATTTTTTATTCACGTAGTTATATGTGTATCTTTGTTAAAATGAAATAGAATAGTATTCAGTCGAATTAATATTTAACTTGAACTGAGCTATATAAAAATCGGTTAATCGATCGGAAGAATAAATGGCTATAGGATATAAATTTTGAAAAATGATATTGACTATAACATTTGTACATGCATCGTATGCATGATTATATGTGACATTCTTTTCATTTAATCGATTATATTCCTTCTCTTTCTCTTTCTCTTTCCTTCATCATCCATCCTCTCCAATAGCAAGATAAATTCGTTCTTATTCTTGTTCAATATATATATGTATGTATATATATATATATATAAATCGCTACGTAACTACCACTCAGAGAAGATTAGTTCTTACTTGACTCAGTCAATTCATTCACTCAAATCTCATGCCGATCATAATCGATCTACATCCATATACACAATCACATACATATAGCAAATAGAACAACAGAAAAAAAAAAAGAAAACGAGGAAAAAAAAAGCTTTATAGACCAAGGTTATAAAAGAAAAGAAACATATGTAGATGTATTGTTTTACACTTCTGTACATATTTGATGACTAGTCAAACTAAGATTTGGTTGTTCTACAATTGTCAATGATTTGGAATGCGACATTGTTGATCTTGCTGATGAAAGTGATGATGGATTTAGAATTGATGCAGATAAACGTTTTCGTCTTGGTAATGGATCTGAATTTCCATTTAAAGTAATACGATCACTATGAAAACTAATAGGACGAAGATTTGTCATTGAATTTGATTGTAAAATTAAACTACTCTTTGATGTTGTTAATATTGAACCAGTTTGTCTTTTACGTAATATAGAAGGTTTTCGTCGTAGAACAGATAAATGATTAGATGTTGGATTTATTGAATTAATATGATTTAAATGTGCTAATAAATGACGTTTTCGATGTTCAATTATAATAACACAAACTCGATAAAATTGTAATAGAACAACAAGAAAATTTTTTGTTGTAAAAAATATATTTGATTGTGAAATGATTTTATAATGAATTATTAAACCAAGACGAAGACAAAGAAATGGACCATCTTGTAAAAGAATTGTAGTTGAAAGAGCCTAATAGATAATTATATTAGTTTAGATTGTTGTTATTGTTTTTTTTTTTCTTTAAATAAAACATAAGAGAAAAAAAAACACATTTTACCCATAATTCGGTTTCCCAAAATAATCGACAACCAAAACATGTTTCAATTTCTTGAGAATTTTTTCGTTGAAAATCTTCTGTACGATTTTTACGTGTTTTTGTTGATGTAACAACGAGTGTAAATTGTATTAAACTTATTGACCAAGCTGTTAAAATAAGATGTATTATAGTTAAATTACGTTGAACATCATGTTCTTTAAATGCTTCAAATAATTCAATTATATCCGCTGTTAAAAAAGTAAAATGAAAATATTAATGAAACGAACACCAAAAAAATAATTTTACCTGCTGTACCAATATAGACAAGTAATAATTGAGAAAGTTGATCACGTGTCATTGTTTTACCAACAGGTAATAACCAACGTCCAATAATAAGAACAAGAAGAAGTGTTTGTTCAACAATTTGTGTCCACATTTCAGCTGGAATTTTCCATGGAACGAGCTATTTTTAGAAAATAGTACAATATACAAATTATCATAACAAAAAAAGAAAGAAGAAATATGATATTGATGTTGTTTTTTTTTTTATTACTGGTAATGTATCTTCAATATCATGTTGAAGAATTCCTGTTGATACAGGAATTAAACCAAGTGCTTGTGTTACATTAAATTTTGATCGTCTCTCAGCAAGATCAAGTTCAAGAAACCATACACTTGGTATAACTGTACATAAATAAAAGAATACAGATGGACAAAACCTAAAATTAATAAAAACCATGATGAATAAGATCATTATAAACATATTTAATCTATGATTACCATTTCCATTCATGACCATTATTAACATAGAGTGTAACAAAAAATTCAGCCGGGATACCAAAAAGACTTTATAGATAGAAGACAAAAAAAACAAAAAAAAGAAAACAAATTAAATGTAAAAACAAAATTCTTTTTTTTTCCTTACGTGATAGCTTGAAACCAGTATTTATTTTGTTTATATACTAATGCTACTCGCCAAATAGCTGCAATACCATGAATAGCAAATAGTATTCGAGCAGCTGCTGCCGCTGTAATGGCAACCAATTCGGACATAATCCACTAGAAAACAAAAAAATAAAAAAAGAACAAATTAAACTTGTGTTGTTGTTTTTTTTTTCTTTGTTATTATAAATTAGAAATGCTCATAGATAGATCAACTAAATCAAACAATATCAGAATAATATCCCAAAAAGAAGAAAAAGAAAGAATGAGATATTAGATATGATTTGTCCAAACAAAAAGATAATGAGAACAGATTACATCATATTGATTAGAAAGAAAATATCTTACTTTTGCATTCTTATAACGTGAACGATATTTTGATATTTTTCTAGCCATGATGCCATTGAAAAATGGATAATTAAATTTTCTAATATTTCTTTTTTAATCTATACCAAACTAAGGACAATAATAAAGTATCCATGTATAGCAGGTCGTCTGACTGATTTTATCAAATGTTACTGTTTTTGCATATACTAATGGTATAGATCAAAATATATCTGTTGAAGCTATCGTATGGAATATATACTCATTGTATTCATGAATCGATAATTTCTTTTCCCTATTTTTTTTTCTTGTTTTCATACTCGAATTATCGATATAAAACCAAAATAGAACGATGTATCATCCGTTATATATAAGTAGAGAAGTTCTACTCACCTACATATTACATATTATTTATAATTGATCTTGTTATTTATTTAGGAATTCTATTCAACCTCAATGGTTCTTTTATCGGGTCAGTTGCATATTTATATAAAATATATTTTCGTTACATCATTATGATTCACATAAGGCATTCATTAATTAATTTACTTTATATATTTCTCATTATTACATATGCTTATGTGTATGCATACACTTGATTGATTTCAGTCGAACATGTCCCAAATCGACTAATGTTGTTCTTATATAAAGTATGCGACAAGAGTACTTATTCTTTTCTTGTAGTTTTTTTGTTACTTGTATACTTTCTCTCTCGCTGTATATGAGTATATATCGGTTCAAATACAAGTATAAGTACATACTTAATCGGATGACAACATCTGACAATCATTATTGGCTGATCTTTTCATTCTGTTGTAAGAACACAGATGATATATTATGACCTCGGAAACGGAGAACCAAAGGTTTAACAACAAGTTTCTGTTTTATTTATTATTATTAAAGATTGTTGAATACATTGTCATCTCTATGTTCTATAAACAGATGGTGATCGAATAACTTACTGACAAATGATGTTGCCTATCTTGAAATAGAGGTTGATCAATAATTGGAATCGATTGAAACAATGTTCCTCGACGCAATCGCATTCTGATAATTTTCTATGCCAATTATGATGTAATAATCAATATAAGAATGTATACATTTTTTCGTGTTTACACTCTATCTTCTTAATTTATTTATCGTCGAATAATGAAATATTGTAATAAGTGACGAATAAATAAAAAAGAAAAAATAAACCAAGATCGTGTACATTTATGGATGTAGTAAGAAAAAAAAAAGTGATGTCTGAATCAATTGCTTTTCTTAGCATTCTTTTTTTTTGGTGTCGTATAGAAAAAGCGAACAAATATGAGAGCAGATGGAAAGATGTATTTGGATAATAGCAAACAGTGATTTATTGGATCCATTAAATAATTCTAAGGATACTTGACAAGGAATCATATGGTATCAATCATTTGTTCATTGGGATCTAAAGTTGATTCTTATCACATTGTTGAATTAATCTAGTTTGTTGTTTTTTTTTGTATTTGTCGTCACAATTTGATAGAATAAAAATTTAATTTAATTATTTTACATATGTTCAATAAATGATATCGTTAAAGATAACAGTTTTATGCTTAACAAAAACAAACTATTAGAAAGATGAAAGTTTAAATTGAAATTTTAGCGATATTGGCAACGGAAAATCTTTTTTATTATTTTTTTTTAACATTTCTCAAAGCCTAGAATCAAATAATAATATTGTACAAAATGTAGAAGATAGAAATAGAAGATATTTGTAGAAGAAAGTAATAAAAAAAAGTCTCCTTTTGACATTCATTTAATACGTATTATTTATTGTATGTCTTTTGTATCTATATGTGAACAATGATAAATGGTAAATATATTATTTTAACAAATTAGTCAAACAATCAACTAAATTAGTTTGATATTGAAATAATATCATAGAAAATGTAATACTAGACAAAAAAAAATAATATATTTTGTTTTTATTCTATGCTCCAACATTTAGTCAATTATCAAATCATCAAAAGAAAACTATTATTCAAGTTCTCATTTCGTTTTTCGATTTAAATTAACTAAAATAGTTAATGTACCATGAAATGACTAAGTAGTTATTAGCATATCTGAAATTCTACACTTTCAATCTATCGAACATGGATGACAGACACATGAATCCAATGATTTATTATTTAATTTTAAAGAAGAAAAATAAATAACTATTACAGATATAATGACATAAAAAATGAAATTAAACTCCTTCGCACAATAGAAGACACCGGATCTTCTATTATGTCCAAGCATACAAATTTTTCAGGAGAGAGTCTTGTATTGTATCCCATCTATTTTCATAATTCTTAATTAACAGAGTATTTCAAAAAACCAAAAACAATTTCCAAGATTTACAATGAGATTCAGGAATGAGAAAATTTTATGATCGAATGAATTAATATAAAATAGTACAAAGTAATGACACATTCTATCATATAAATATGATAAAACTCTGATGTTTTATTATACGAGGTAATAGACTGTTTTATTGTAAACATGGTCAATCGAACATACAGACAAATATGCATGTCAATGAAATGGAATTCATGCATGAATTGAATTTAACAAAAAACAAAAGAATGTATAGTATGATCAAATGTAAACTACTAATGTCAATGTTGATAAAACAATAACATGTTTGAATGTTTTATTTAATTCTTATAATGATAGAATACATTTTATATTTGATATTATGAAGTAAATGAAAAAGTACGTTGTAAACCAAGAACTTTTTGTTCATCAATAAATAATGAATTATTTTTAATAGTTAAATCTTCTTCAATAGTTGTTTTAAGATGAAATAAATGTTGTAAAATATATTTTTCTTCAAATAAATTTTTTTGTAAATTATCAATTGAATATTGTAAATTATTAAATTCTTGAGAAAGTTTTAAATATTCACGATCATTTATATTTTCTAATATAGGTCTTAAAGAAAGAAAAGATATTCGGCATTGTATTATATTAATAAAAATTTCTTTATTTTGAATTGTTTTTTTCAAAAATTCAATTGTTTTTTCTGTATTTAAAATATTTTCATTAATTTCATTTAATTGATCTTGTAAACAATTACGAATAGATTTTATTTCATGAATATGTTGTTTCAATACTATATCAATAGTTTCCCATTGATTAAAAATATTTTGTTCAATATAAGAAATATTTTTTATTGAATAAATTAATTCATTTGATATTTGAATTTCACAATAAATTTGTTCAATAAAAATCTTCGTACGTTTCAACCAATTCAAATAATTGATATCTCCTGTATCAAAAATGACAAAAAAAAAAATATATAAATCCGGTGTGAGAAAAAGTTTTGCGACATTTTTTGTTCCTCGGATGATAAGACTAAATCTTTATTTTTGGAATTTTAATACACTGCCAACACTGAATACGTGGATCATCATGTTGCTTTCCACAAGAAAAAAATCAGGAAAGTCCATTTTGTGATTAACAATTAAGGTCATTTTTAATCAAATCAATATTAGATAAAATGAACCTGTTCCAAGCACTGTAAAAAACCAAAACATTTATCACTTCACCAATACTTTCTACGAGCAGATATGGAATCGGTACCGGTATCATCTTTGCCTACGATATCAGGACTGATTTATCTTCAACGTATTTTCATCATCTTCAGTTGAAACTAAATTCTTATTATATTATGTTGTTAAGCTTAATTCTTTTTTACTATTTCTTTCAACAATCAAGGAAATTTCATCTTGCGATTTGTATATCAAGCTCACTGTTTTTTTTCTTCGAGAATGTATTTGAAAGCAACATAGCAAAGAAAATATTTTATTTCAAGGCGAAATATTCACATCAATTGATTGTATTTTAGATAAAAATCAATAATAATCGTCATGCTTTTAAGACCATATTAGATCTTGAATTGGTTTCAAGCATTATAGCGAAGATGAATAAATAATTTGTTGACTTTATCTTATTTTTTCCTGTAGGAAATAATACGTATTCAATATTAGAAATCTATAAAATTTTAAGAATAGATGTTACTGAACAGAATTACATGCAAAACAAAAAATGTCACAAAACTTTTGCTTGTACAGTCGGTATATTTTTTTTCTTCTTCTCATTAAAATAAATATTCTAACCTGATACATTATTTTTACAATTATTAAAACATAGTAATGTATTAGTTAAATTAAGTGCAGTATTTTCTAGTATGAGAGCATAAAATTTATCGTTTGCTTCAATTTCAAGTTGACATAATCTTTCTCGATTTAAATAAATTTGTTTATTAATTTTTTCAATTATGCCATTGTTAATAGAATTTTTTGCATCAATAAGCATATTGATTAATTTTATTAATTCACAATCTACATTATCATGAACAAGATCAATAGTTTGACGTTTTTCACGTTCATATAAATTTTCTTCTACTATTTTAAGGCTTGATATTATACGATTGAGAAAATATTCTATTTGTTGTCGTTTTATTTCAAGTTCATTAATAGTATCATTTAATTTTTGACGTAATTTTTCAATTTCATTTTTCCAAAAATTAATTTCTTGTTTGATACTAGAACAAGATAGTTCATTTCTTCTATATTTAATTATCAATTAAATATTCATACATGTAAATTTCATTTGTTGATTTCCATTGATTTTTACATATTTGATCATCTATTTCACGAGTTAAATATTCACTTTCTATATTTAGTTCTTTATTATCATTTAGAATTTCATTAGTATTAATAAATTGATTACATTCAAAATTCGACCAATCTTTAGATGTATAGAGAGATGTTTTGGTACTAGTAAACAAAGGTGGAATTTTAATTGAATCAAAATTTTTCAAATAATAACATCTGTTTGATGGATTTGTCTATATTTAAAATAAAAAAATATGTTTATAGAAAATAAAACATAATTATCTACAGGAAAATTGATGATTGTACTTTGATTGCTATTTACTGTATACGAAGGCAAAATAGTTGATCGATAAAAATTTCTTGAATATTGATTATTGAATGATTGTATTGATGAATTAGACTGATTACATTCGTTATTTCTTGATTGATTTATGTACATTTTTAATTAACTATGATAAGAAACTAAAGTCAATGAAAGAATATTGATTTTCTATAATTACACTTTTTTGATCTGTCACAAGTCAATTTACTACTGTCTAGTATATTTATATTTAGTACTAATGATTCATCTTTCTTATATACATACGAAAATAATGGCGCCCTAAATTGATCTATTTATACAAGTTCGTTTGTTTGTTTGTTTGTTTGTTTCTTATTTTATATAATAAAATCAAACATTTCCATTATAAGATAAAAGTTAATTAGCAAAAAAAATAGACTTATATCATCTCCTGATTAGACAGTTGTCAACTTTGAATTTTCTTCGTCTTGACAACTGCAACTACTGTTCTATAGTGTCAGTTAGCAAAACAAAATAAAAAGAAAAACAATAAATAAAAATCTATAAATATTAAAGAAAAAGAAAAAGTATTCCAAAAAAACAAAGTTTTTGTTTTAAATTGTAGATCAATCTTGTAAATTTCAATGAAATTCTATTAAGTCATTGTTTTACTCCAATTGATCGGATTATCAGCTAGTATAGCTCGTTCAACATGCCATTGATGCATACGATGCCATTGATCATATTCCCATTTATTTTCCATTAACTAAAATAAAACATATGACATTATATTTTATTTTTAAAAAAAAAATATATGTTTTTTTTTTCCAACTTCTTTATTTTTAACAGTAAATTGTAATAATAATTTAGCTCGTTCAATTTGTCGTTGTTTTTCTTGTTCGAAATATTGTCGATCTTGTTCAAGAACAACTTCAGTTGCACGATTTTTTATTTCTAATTCAATTTTGTCAGCTTGGACTTTTTCTTCCATTTGTTCTTTGAGTGTTGATCGAATTTGTTTACTTAATATAATGAATAGAAATTGAATACAAAAAAAAAAAAAAAAGAAAAAACAACAAACAAAATAAATATTTACTTGTACATTTCACGTTCTTCCATATGGGAATATGGATAAGTAGTATATTGCATATGTTGTTGATTCCATTGTCGTTGTTGCATAGCTTGTACTCGTTTATAATTATGATAATGTCTATCTTGAGTTTCAAACATTGTTGTCATTTTCATTGGATCATCAGGTCGACTAGCAATAATACGTTGTGGTGCTACATAAAAATCATATTGATGACGTATATCTTCACGTTTTACAGGCTCCCATAGATAATCATAATCAGGTTGTTCACGAACTAATGGTTTCCAAATTGAATTCAATGTTTGTATATTAGTTGTTTTTGAATGTGGTAATTGTTTTAAAATTTCATCTGATCGAGCAATAATATTTATTTTTGGTGTACGTATATGTGCTGATGGAACTGTACAACGTACTGGTGAAGATGAAGATAATTTACGTGAATAACGTCTTGGTAAGGATAGTTGTCGTTGTTGTTGTCCAGTGAATTCAGATTCATGATGAAATGATTTTGTTCTTGACAATCGTGGTGATTCGAGTGAACGTACTGGTGTAGCTTTAATGTCAAGATATGGTAAGACTGTCATTATTGTTTTGTTTTTTTTTACAATATTGTTCAATCAAAAATTCATTTCAATTCACTCAAACCTTTTTTCCAGCAATTTAATAAACGTACAAGCTGTATGACAATGGTTCGCTTGTTTCAACGTCAAGTATTAGAAAAAAACATGACTACTAAATTTTTTTTGTCTCCATGTTTTTTTTATATTATACTCAAACAATAACAACAGTTAAACAAGAAAAGTGTTTGTTTGGTTAAAAAACAGACTTTATTCGCGTTGTTGTGATCACCATCATCATCTAATGAATTGAATATAAAAGCTAAAATGAAGTAGAGAAAGAAAAAAGAAATGAAATATTTCACTTAATGTTCATGTGTTTCTTCAAGCACAAAAACATTTTGACGACAAGTTTTAATGCATTGTCTTTTCTCAAGGCAAAATATAAAAACAAAAGAAAAAAAAAAATCAAAACTATTCATTCTTTTGTTGTTGTTCGTTAAAAATGTTCTGATACTTGTTTTATTTTGATAACCAAAGAAAAGATTATTAGAAAACGAAATTAAAAAAAAAGACGAGAGAGAGAGAGAGAGAGAAAGGTTTACACACAATGTTTTATAAAGAATTATAGAAAAACACGTTCACAATGTGAGTCAATGAATAAGGAAAAGACAAACATAAAAAATAAAATATTGTCGGCAAGAATATAAAATACGAAGAGAAGATAATGGCAGTATTTAATTTGTTTAACCTGTCATTAATTTGTAAAATTCTATTTCAAAAAAAATAATAAATAAAATTATTAAAAATAAGATATTAAATACGAACCTTCGTAATCAACTGTACCAGAACCATCTTCATCGACTTCCGAAATGATTTGCTCAACTTCATCATCAGGCATGTCGGGATCAAGTGCTTTAAAAATCATTTTTAAATCTGCTACCTAAATAAAAAACAAAATAAAATTTTGCTAATAAAAAATGAACACAATCAATTTTTATTTTCATTATTTTACATCGATGACACCACGACTGTTCTTATCAAATACACGAAATACTTCACGTAATTCTCGTTCATCATCAGCTTCCTTTGCTTTCTTAGCCACCAAGGCAAGAAATTCATCCTAAATAAAAAAAAAATAAATAATAATATTATTAAAAAATTTCTTTCTTGTTCTTATTCTTCTTAACATACAAAATCAACTGTACCACTACCTATATACAAAAAAACAAAAGAACAATTTATTATATCATCTGAAAAAAATAAAAAATAAAATCTTCGTTTTAACTAACATACCATCACCATCGACTGCCTCAATACATTCAGCTAATTGATCAGGTTTTAAATTATGTCCAAGATTTTTCATGACTGTGCCAAGAATTGATGTTGGAATTTCACCTTTTTTTTCTTTATCATACATATTAAATGCATCGCGAATTTCAGAAATTTGATCTTCACTTAATTGAAATTCTTGTTCTTCTTCTGCCTATTATATTCATATATAAATTATTAAATTATTATCTTTCAAAACGAGAAAAAACAAAATCCGCGTCACTCACCATTATGAGATAGATATTATTTAGTTGTTAAGATAGAACGTCTTCTTTGGCAAATATCTATTGCTAGTTCCTTCGGGACGATGTCTTCAAAAAGAGCGAAACAGAACACACAAAAAGAAGAGAAATAGAGAGAGAGAGAGACAGAACGTTGTTTATTTCCTATAAATAATAACATAAGAATATTCTACATAAGAATATTCTCGATGGTACTGAATGTGTGCATGCTAAAGAACAAGGGAGTAAATCAACATGGAAATAGCCAAATATACAGTAATCTAGAAAAGAGATAAAGAAGAAAAAAAGAAAGCATGCTATTGAAAACAACAAGAAGAATCTTTCTATGTACACCATACCGCAATATGTATACGAAAGCGGATATATACAAGAAAGAAAAAGAAATAAGGCATCAATATTGTCGTTATACTATGTTAGTCAAATAAGGAATGGCTGATTCTCTTCTTGTGGATACGAGAAAAAAAGAATATTTAAGAAAGCGTAGGATCTGTGCCGATAATAACAATGCCATTAATAGAAGTGTCTAGGTTCTAGTATGGTTGATGCTAATGATAAGAATAGTTGGCCACAGAAGACAAGTTTTCAAATATGGTCACGTACTCGTATAAAAGAAAAAAAAAGAAACAAAAGTCATATAAACAAATTTTTTTGTATGGTATAAAAGAAAGATGCTTTTTCAATAGAAATTTTCTTTGACTCAAATATTATTTTTGTTTTTTCGTTTGATCGGATAGATATTTTTTCATATATTAGTTAGAAAATTCGTATCATGAATGACAAAAAACAATATCATCATCCATAACTATCATATTATCAAACCATGTCTGGCTTTTCTTGTTTAGTTTTCTCATCATATTTCACATACAGTTATTGTTTTTAGGTTATTAAAATTATTCAAAAGAAAAACATCTGGACAATATATATATATACATATTTTCTCTTGCTTTAGCTATGGCATATATATAATGAAAAGAATGACAATGTTGATCATCAAGAAGTAAATCGTCCTTATTATTATTATTGCAGGCATTCAATAAGAGTAAAGAATGAAACAACGATATAATAGGCAATACGAAGCACTCAAACATAGAAACATACAAGAAAAAAAGAATTATTGTGTTACTGCTGTTGTCTTTTTGGATCATGCTAGTAGACTAGTGTTCGCTATCGAAGAAATTCCGATAATCGTCGTATGATGTGCCGACGCGCATGCATTCAACAAATTTCTGCTCTTAGGTTGTAGTATTTGGCTATACAACGATTGAGACCTATACTACTAAATCCCATACCATAGACTGATGGATACATAGAATATGTTCCCGAACGATGCAATTAAATGTATATATTTAGATGAGATGGATATAAACAGAGGCAAAGCATAACATCAAGAATTTAGGGAACAGCTGGTTTAGAAATATATCTTTTTTTTTTTCTTCTTCTTCTTCTTTTATTTTCTTTGCTTCGGCTTTATCGTTTTATTAACGATCGTGTGAAAAATCCAATATCTTGTTAGTGTTCTTTTGTTCTCTCTCACATTTATTTATTCATTCATTCATTCATGTTCAACATTATTATTATTTACAATTATTGTAAATACTACTGATGACAATGCGAACAAATTTTATTTCTATTGAACAAGAGAATAGTAATGTATCAAGAATTAATAATTTTTAGTTTTTATGAAAAAGTTTTTTGTTTTTGTTTTCTAAATAGAACTAAAAGAAGCTTTTGCTCTATTCGATCGACTTGGTGGTGGTGTAATTAGTATACAAGATCTTGCTTTTGTTATGCGTTCTATTGGCTATGAAACAACACCATCGGAATTAGAATCTATGATTCGAGAAGTTGATCAAGATGGTTCGTTTTGTTGAATGTAGAAATTAATAAAATGACATATTTCTTTTACTTTTTTTTAATAAATCTTTAGGTAATGGTCTTATTGATTTTGATGAATTTAAAGAAATGATGAATCGTAAAGGTGATAGTCGATTAGAAATGTTTAATGATGAACTTCTCAATGAAGCATTTCGTATATTTGATAAAGATGGAAATGGTTTTATTAGTGAAATGGAACTTCGTTCTGTGATGAGTAATCTAGGTAATAATGTTTTTTTTTTTATTTTTTTTAATTGTAAATAAAAGAAAAAGAACAAAAGAAATAAATGAATTATTATTTTGTTTTTTTGTATTCAATATTATAGGCGAGAAATTAACTGATGATGAACTTAATGATATGATCAAAGAAGCTGATTTAGATGGAAATCATCAAGTTGATTATGCTGAATTTTCTGCACTTGTTCGACGTCTTCTACAAATAGAAAATCTTTCAACAACAATCAATGGAACTGGAGCATATGAAGGACGTGGAATTATTCCATATATTGATGAAGATCTCGAAGAAGAATTTACTGATCATCTCAATGACAATAATAGAAAGTGAAACGACAGATGTATTTATATATTAATGTCGGATGAAGAAAAAGAAAACAAAAATATATATGCAATAATGAGCTCAGAATATTTTTCTATTATTTTTTTCTCCCTCTTCATTTTTGTCTTCTTAATGTTTATGGATAATTAAACTTAAAAATATATAAAACAAAAAAATAGAAAAAAAAAACCAAATATTTTCCTATGTAAAGTTTAACAACAACAACAACAACAACAAAATAAAAAGATGCATTGTTCAGATAGAAATCTACATAATGAAATTGCATTTCTATTTTGATTGACATTTATTATGATGATTTATTTTATTTACTTTATATTAAATCATTTTAACTAGCTAATAATTTATACATGTACTCAAAAAAAAAAAAATTAATCAAATTTTGTCTGTTTGAGCAAACAAAGAAAAACAAATTGTTTTGCTTGTTGTTTTTTTTTACTATAGACAATAGATGAATAAAAATTAGAAAGGTAATCTTTTTAAAAGTTTATCCGTATCAATATCCTGTGGTAAATCACCAAATATAGAACCACGATTAGGTCCAAGACGTGATGAACAAAATGCATCACTAACTGTTTCTGGTAAATGACGTATAAGTAAAGCAGCTTGAAGACATAATGCTAATTGTGTAGCTAATGTTCGTGCATGACGTTCAAGTATTTCATTAGAAAGATTTTTTGTTAATAAATTTTTTTCAATACGTTCCATTGCTGTATCTAAATATTTATTTGAACCTTTGGTTTCATGCATAAATGATAAATAAGCTTGAAGTGATTCAGGAGATTTTTTCATTGCACGTAATATATCTAAACAAATCACATTACCGCTACCTTCCCTAAAAAAAAACAAAAATACAATAATCACATCGATAGTGGTTTTTTATTTTTTGATGGATAAATCTTATCTACCAAATACTATTTAATGGTGCATCACGATATATACGAGGCATAATTGATTCTTCAATAAATCCAGCTCCACCAAGACATTCTAATGCTTCATATGTTGTTTCAGGTGTTCGTTTACAAATCCAAAATTTTGCTATTGCTGTAGCTATACGAGCAAATGCTTTAACTTCATCAATATTTTTTGATTGTTTATTATTATAAGTTGCATCAAATAATGTTGCAAGATACATAACAAGTGCTGTAGCAGCTTCTGATTCAAGTAATAAATCTATTAGAACTTGTTTCATAAGTGGTTGATCGATTAATAATTGACCAAATGCTTTTCGATGACGAGCATGCCAAGTAGCCTAACATAAAAGACAAAAAAAAAAACAAATTTCTCTAGAGATAATCATAATTCTCAAAGACGATTAATTCAACATAATAAAGACTATTTCTATTTAAAAGTTTTTTTTTTTCAATATAGTTTTATAATACAAAAAAAAAAAAGAAAATATCAAATTATTACCTGTAATAAACCTTGTCGTATTAATGCTGCACTTCCAATAGCAGCATCTAAACGTGTACCATTTACCATTTCAATAATAGTTTTAACACCATCATGTTCTTTACCCAGAAGCCACTAAATTATATTTATTTATTTATTTAAATTTAATTTAAAATAATTAAATATTTCTATTTACAGCTTGAGTATTATTAAATTCAATTTCACTTGATGCATTTGATTGATTACCAAGTTTACTTTTTAATCGTTGTATATAAAATGGATTTCGTTCACCATTTGGTAACCATCGTGGAACAAAAAAACAAGATGGTATATTATTTGTTGATGATTTATTATTTATATCATCATTTTGTATATGTGCAAGAACAAGAAAACCATCACACATCGGTGCTGAACAAAACCATCTAATAAATAATAAAAATATAATTATTAAATTAATAATTTATTATAATTAATAAATTTTAAATTTACTTATGACCGATAAGAATATAACGTTTTTCATCTTTATTATCACAATAAGCTTGTGTTGTATTTGCACGAACATCACTACCACCTTGTTTTTCTGTCATTGCCATTCCTTAAAAAAAACAATATAAAATAGTATTTTTGTTTTGATAAAATAAATCATCTAACCAATTGTTAATCCAGATTTAGTATTAGCTGGTAAACATCGTCGATCATATTTACGCGATAATATTTTATTTAATGGAAAGCTATTTGTTATATTTGAACTTGTACGATGAAGATATCGATGAAGTACAGGATAACCAGCATATGTCATTGATAAAGGACAACACACACCAGGTTCTACATGACTAAGTATATAAAGTGTTGCCTTGAAACAAAAAAAAAAAACAAATTTCAATTCAATAAAAAAAACCCAATGTCAATGATTTACTGCATGTTGTAGATGTCCATGTGGATTAACTTCAGTTTTAGTTCCTGATAATGGTTCCCATGCAACAGAATGAACCTATTCAACAAAAAAAAGAAAACAAAATGTTTTCTTTTTTCTCGTATTTATTTGAATTGCTTACACCATATCGCATGCCTATTCCCATAAGATCATGATAAGAAGGATGAAAATGAACTTCATCAATACGTTGTCCATAACGATCAAATTGTTGTAATGTTGGTAGATATCGATTAGCTCGATGTCCTTGTTCAAACCAATGAAAAGTACCTAATTCAGCAGCCATTTCTATTGTTTGTCCACCATTTTCTTTTGTAACAAATGTTTGTAATGCTAAATCACTTTCATATAGATCCACAAATTCAAGTGGTGGTACCTGATTTGTTACTTGATGTGTAAATTGTTGTGTCATTGGTCGTCGTGGAGGTTCATAGGTATGCGATGATTGATGACCTTCTGTTACATTTTGTTGTTTTTCTTCTTGATTATTTTCATTATTATTATTAATAGAAGTTTTTACTTGTGTTACAACAGTTCGTTGTAATAATGGTCGACTAATTAATAATAAAGGAGAACGTAGCATTATCACTATGCTTATTTTCTAGAAAGATAATTGCTTAATATCATCATCATCAACATCATCAATGCTTATTTATTACCATATTTTCTTTAATTCAAATTATAATTATAATAATATGTACGATACATGATTAGAACAGAAGCGTAAATTAGTCGTATTTTTTTTTTTAGATTTTTGTTTTTTTAATAAACTAACACTAGAAGGAGGAAGAAAAAAATCGCATAGATCATACAAAACAACAAACACACACAACAGAGACGAAACAAAAAAAACAAAAGCGAAAGAGCAAAATTAACGTATTTAGCCGCTATACATTATATCTGGTATAAGGTGGAAAAATCTGCCCATATATATGATGTTACATATAAAAGAAACGGGAGAAACGAAAAAAAGAAAAGAAAACAAGATGCATATGCCTAAAAAAAACTCACACGCACGTAAACGTTCCTAATTTATGGCCAATAAAAGCATGAAAAAAAAAATAATGTATGAAATTTTCTTTTTTTTATTATTATTTTGCTCTAATTTTGAATAGCTTGCCAAAGTCTTGGATAAACATCTTTTTTGCATTTTTTTGATGTTTTAACAAAATTCATTAAACCTTGATAATCACTTGTATTACCCATAAATAAAAATGCTGAACGTGCATGTTTCATTAATGATGTTAATTCTTCAATATCATTATTTGTTGTCATATGTGCCATTTTATTATGTACACAACGTGTATATGCATGTAAACATTTTTGCATTAATGATTGTACAAATGGTAAACGTAATATTTGATTTGATGATGAACCATTTGGATTATTTTGTGAAACATTATAGATATTAAATGCAAGACTATGTAATAAATATGGATTAACAATAACAGCTGTTGCTGTTGTAACAAATTCTTGTAATTCAGCATTGCCTAAATAGAATTGAAAGAAAAAAAAAAATATAGTTTTTGTATCTAAAATACTGGATGATCTTTTAAATTGAATTTCCTTTTTTTTCTTTAGAGGAAAAAATTGTATAAAAATGATTATTTTCTCATACCTAATTTAAGTGCAATTTTTAAAAGCCATTTGACATCTTCACCATAACGTGGTGTTGGATGATTTTGTTCACTACGTCGTTCCATATGTGCATGATTTTGACGAGCTCGTTCTAATGCAAGTGTATTCATTGCTAACATACCAACACGAAATGCATTAAGTAAATATTGACGATGATTTGGATCCGTTTGCTGTTGTTGTTGTTGTTGTTGCTAAAAATGAATTATTAATTAAGAGAAAAAAATGTTTTTTTTTTCTTTTTGAATAAAAAAATAATTTTTACTTCAGCTGATGGTGTTGTACTTGGACTAGTAACATTTGTTTGTTGTGTTGTCGTTGTTGCTGAAGGTGAAACATTTGGTTCTGTTACTGGTGATATAACTAATGGAATTTGTCTAATAGGATAAAATGTTTGTTGTTGTTGTTGTTGCTGTTGATTTTGATTAGGAGAATAAATTTGTGGATTTCCTGTTTGTGTTACATGATGTACAGTATATGCTGTAGGAAAATTTCCTGGACTAACAAGTATAGCATTAGCCATTTGTGGAGGTGGTGGATGACGATGATGATGTGAATGCGGATGAAAATTATTTGTTGGACCTGTATGAAAAGCAAAATGTTGTTGTTGTTGAGATGAATATTGTATTGGAATGATTTGTTGATATGGTACTTGTTGATGAAAACTTCCTAATTGATGATGATGCATTGGTGGTGGAGGTGGTGGTGGTGGTGGAGGGCCATGTTGTGCTTGAATCATATAAGCATGAGTATTGAAATGTGTTGATGGATGTGATTGAAATGGTGTTGAAAAATTTGTATTTTGATTATTTGTTGTATACATCATTGGTGATGGTGATGTTGTTGTTGATGATGAATTTGTACTATTTGTATGTGTCCAATGTAAATCAATTGGATTTGTTGGTGTTACAGTTGGATTATTATCAAATGTTTGTCGTATATCAACAACAGTTGTATCATCATCACTATTTAATGAATCACCTGTACGTTCATAATACATTTCATACCAACGTTTAGCAACTTCAAATAAAATATCAATAAATACTAAATTACCATCACGTGTGGCATTTTCAATTGTTGTTAATGCACGTTCAAGCATATCAATATTTTGTTCTTTACATTGTGCTAATGCTTGACGTATTTCAGCTGCATTTAATGCATGTGCATATTTTAATGTTGATAATGCTAATTCAGCAGCTGTACGTACAACAGCATTATCACGTGAACGTGATGCACGATCAGCTATGGCAGCACATTCAGGTGGTGTTAATTGTCCTTCCCAACATTCAATTAATATTAATATTGCTTGTAAACCAATATCAATAGCTGTTGATGTTATCCATGAAACAAGACTTGAATATGTACGTATCATCCAATTTATTTGAACATGATTATTAACACCAAGTGCATAAAGTGCAATTGTTATTGCACATAAATGTAAATTTCTATGTGGTGGTGGATAATTATGTGTTGGACCAACAAAAAGTGATGTTGATGTTGTACCACCAGCACGTTGTACAAGTGTTTTAGCTAATTCAAACATGAAATGACATAATGCTTCAGATGGTTGATTAGGTATACATGGTGAACGATTTTTTCCATTCGATGTATTCATATGACCTTTCGAATGTTTTAATATATGTGAATTTGGTGAAGATTGTTGTTGTTGTTGTTGTTGTAAATTAATAGATTTTGGTATTGTTGAAGTATTTCTTGTTGTTGTTGTTGTTGTTGTTGTTGTTAAATGAAGCGTTGGTGAAGAAAGAATTTCTGGTGATGATATATTCATATCCATACGTGATGGAGATTCATTTCGAACTATGAAAAAAAATGTTTTTATTTTAAGGAAGGGTTACGATATCGAACTAAAGCTGTAGGGTTTATCCAAATGAGGTTACAATCATTTTTTTTCAAGAGCTTCTTTCAACGTAAAACAATTATCGATTTCTCAAAAATGAATGTTTAGGTAAAGCGAAAATGGAGTTATCACCTTGTTGAAAGACAAAAAAAAGAAACTTGAAAAAGTGCGTTTTGTAGTGTAGCTTATCATCTACAACCTGATATGCAATGGGTCTCCAAAATTATTCAACAAGGTTTAATTCGGGTTTTTTTTCGTGGCCCTTAAGTGCTAGAAAGGATCCAAATAGTGATTTGAATAGAGAATATTGTTGTCAACAAGAATCCGAAAAAATGATAGTCGTCATGAATTTTCCCAAAATAGGGTTTCTAGAAAACCAAAACCCTGATTTTTCAATGTTCAGAAGCCGCAATAGAAAATTTGTTTTAATAGTCTAGAATTATAGAGTAGCCAATTCTCTACAAAATGAGACGTCTCCGAGCTTTCTATGACCTTCCCTTCAAAAGTTATAAGCATTACAAAAATCGAAAAAACAAATGCAATTTACGAGAAAATCGATTAAAAAACGCATTTTTTCGATTTTTGTGACGCTTATAACTTCTGAAGGGAAGGTCGTCGAAAATTCGAAGACGTCTTATTTTACAGAGAATTGGCTGCTCTATAATTCTAGACTGTTAAAACAAGTTTTCTGTTGCCGCTTCTGAATGTTAAAAAATCAGGATTTTGGTTTTCTAGAAACTCAATTTTCGGAAAAATTCATGACGATTATCATTTTCTCGAATTCTTGTTGGCAACAATATTCTCTATTCAAATCACTATTTGGATACTTTCTACTATTTAAGGTCACGAGAAAAAATCTAAATTGCATCTTGTTGAATCCCAATAATGAAAACCTAACAATTTTTCGAGCTTTTCAAAAATTATTTTATTACACTCAAACAACATTTCTAAGATCATATTCGAAAAGAATACAAACTCATAGCTCTCGACTCATCGGAAATACTTTCTCGCGGATCAAAAGGTTGACAACTATCTTGTCTAAATACTTTCAAATTACTCATTAATTTAGATTAGTCTCAACTACAAAATTATATATAGCTTCATAGGTACGAACATATTTCTCAAAAATCATGACTTGAATTTCGAGTCAATTAGTTTTAAAATGATATGATTGAACTTATGAAACTAATATAATTTTTAGCAGTCGAGATGATTCTGGATTAAAATGCTACTAAAAATAGATCGAAAAATTTCTATAGAACTCTTGAGTCCTGTTTAAATAAATATTATTATTATTAAAATCTAACCATTTCGTTGTATTGTATCACGTTCACTATCACTTTCTGAATCAGCATTTGCTTTTGATGATGATATACGAATATTTCGACGTGATACAGTTGGTGAATTATCACTTGAATTTGTTTCTGGTGCACTACTATCAATACTTGTAAAACCTAAATAAACAACAACAACAACAACAAAATTATATAAAATTTGAATATTATCTAACTACCATTTGATATACGTTTTGAACTTGTTTTTAAATTTAAACAACGAAATTTAGCTTCCCATGCTTTTTGATCAAAATTTTCACCTTCACTTTCATCTAAACCAGAACTATCTATTTCAGTTAATTGTTCACCATTTATATTTGATGCTGTTGTTGTTGTTGTTGTTAATAATTTTTTATGTTGTGAACGATTTGATACTGATGATGATGATGATGATGATAATAATGATGAATTTGTATTTGTTTGTTGTGATAATATTGATGTTTGATTAAGTTTTTTTGAACCAACATTAAATGGATTTATATTTGGATTTTTAAATAAAACATGTATATCACGATCAAGTAATTTATCAAGAATTTGTATTAAACGTCCTTGATCATCTTTATATAATGTTAATAAATTAAGTGCAAGATCACTACGTTGACGACGAATACCTTCACATAATATTGGATTTTGAGCTACAAAAAAATAATAATAATAATTCAATGAATTTTTTCGCAAAGAAATCTACCTTCAGATATATAACATTTAGCTCCAAGTGCACAAATAGCTGTATCAAATGCAAGTAATTCATCCGAATCATTAAGTTGATTATTATTTTCTATAGATGATAATATAGAAAAATTTTGTGATAATGATAAATTTGAATTTGAATTTATATTTATACGATATAAACTAAGTGATCTTAATGTTTCAAATATATATGTTGCTAAACTAAGTGGTAATAATATACCATCATCACGTATATTTAAAAGACGTGTACATAAATGTTCAGCACGTTGTCTTAATATATCAATTTCATTTTGTCCAAGTATAATTTTTTTTAATTCTTGACATATTTCTTGTTCACAATTAAGTAAACGTACTTCAAGTGCTTTTGTTGTTGCTGGTATACGACATATTTCAAGACCAAGTAAACCAATACGAAATGCAAGTTGTTGATATTCAATTGATTCATTTAATATTGTACATAAAAATGCACAACGAGCTATTGGAAATTGTGCATAATCTGATATATGAACATCTAAATAAGCTAAAAAAAAACAAAAAATAATATTCGAATTATAATTGTCAGAAATTTTTGTTTGAATATACAAAAATAAAAATAAAAAAACAAACCTTGAGAAGATGATGAATATTCTTCATTATTAAGCATATAATCAGCTAATTCTTTAGCAAGTTTAAATACTTCATGATGATAACCATGTATACGTAATGCTTCACATCGAACAAATGCAATCTAAATTTTCAAAAAAATTAAATTTTTATTAATAAAATTTTCTTTATTTAAATACTTGTAATGGATCATTAATTATTTTTAATATTTTAAATATATATGGTTCAATTGTTGTTGTTGGTTTTATTTGTTGAAGTTTAATTAATGATTGTTGTTGTTGTTGTTGATCAGAAAAATAAATTCGACATTCATCACTACTATTTGATGATGATTGTTGATCAATATTAATACCACCACTACATGATTCTTCTCCACTATCAATATCTTGACATTTTTCATTATTATTAATTATATCATTATTATCATGTACAATTGAATTTATTTCTTCATGAACATTTAATATTGGATGAGATATTATTTGTTGTTGAATATTTAAATTAATATTTGTATTTGAATTTAATTTTGTATAACCATCTGTTAATAATTCATCATATGAACGAATATATTCAGACCATAAACGTTGATTATTATTATTATTTTCTTCAATTTTATTTGGATAATATGGATAATTATTCCAATCAATTTGACATATTTCAATAGCTGGTAAAAAACCTGGAAATATATCAATATCACGTCGTTTTTGATTTAATGTACGATCATTATTTAAATTAATTGTTGATGTTGTATAAACACCATTTGTTGTTGTTGATATATTTGTTGTTGTTGTTTTTTGTTTACATATACGTTCAATTATAGATAAATGCCATGAACATAATTTCATATAAACTATATTACGTTCATCATTATTTAAACGTGGATTAAGTGCAATTAAACGCCAAATTTGAACGATTTCATCACATAATGCTGAACTTGCTTGTTGAACTAATGATGTATTATGAGGTTTTAATCCATTGGTACCACGTTCATTATAAACATTAGAAACTTTTGTTGTAAACCACCATTGAATTATCTACAAAAAAAAAACAAAAAGAAATTTTAAATTAAAAAAATTGATTTTTTTTTTGTATTTAACGAACTTGTTCTTGAGCAAGACATTGACGAGTAAGAATATCAAGTAATTGTGTACCATTAAGATCATGTCGAGCAAGCATTTCACGAACGATTTGTAATAAATTCCACATACCTTCGGGTTCACGACCACGTAATGGACGTAAAAGATTTGAATATTCAGTTGTAGCTAAGATAGGAGGACTTGTTAAATAGGTTACATCACTAAAAGGAAAAAAAAAACAAAAATAAGTTTCTTTTTCTTTCTTATACAAGAATTGAAAGAATTTATAGTTCGAATCTGAAAATTTTTGAATCCGATGACACACAATAAAAAATTCTTCGTGTAGTTATTAAATTTTTCGACATTCTAAACAAATGATATTTACAGTTTTGAGTATTCTTTATTATCATCGACCTCAAATGTTACTTTTGTTATACGTAATAGCCAATAGCTTGGAGAATTTTGGATTTTTATATAAATCCCATTAGACATCTTATCATGACAATGGGTGACATTATGCTGAGAGTAGATAATCTGACACTTCAGAATTATATCTTTCTTTTCATACACTTCAAATGTATTATATGCTATCAATAGATTAATCTCTCTTATAGCTTCTCGTAATAATAATGAATTGTAAGATTATTTCAAAATTTCTAATACAATGATTAAAAAAAAAAACATTTATCTAAGTTTCTTTTTCATACCCAACAACTTGTGGTGTTGGTTGACAAAAACGATGTAAAGTTTTAGTAATATTTTCTTGTAAACTTGTTTCATCTAAATACCAAACAGATATATCCGATGAAAGACCACCAGCTGTTGGATCCTATATAACAAAAATTAAATTTAACAAAAAAAAAACAAAAAAATTCTTTTCTTCTCTTACTGGTGCTCCTTGTAACATATTCACA
>CAJNOL010001970.1:0-49847 GCA_905250125.1 Rotaria sordida | reverse complement strand
ATTTTATCTGATAGATCCAAGCAATGAAAGTTCTATAGGAGAGTAATCATTTTTTTTTGTATGTATAAAATTATTAGATATGAAAAAAAGAAATAAATATATTGTTTTTATTTCAACAGATTATTAAAAAAATGTAAATAATGTTTTAATTCTTCTAGAGAATAAATGATTTTTTTTTGTTTCTTTTCTCATTTATTAATATTAATAGTCAACCACAATGTCATTAAACACAGACGACATTTCTTGTTAATCCCAAGAGATTAAAAAAAAAAGCCCAATTCTATTCAGATTCAATTTAATAGTTTAAATATAGATCAAGTACATCCTACTCATTTCTGATAACATAGGCAATTTTATGTTTTTCTTCTATAATAAAAAGAATGATTTATATACTATCAACATATGGAGTAAATATATTAAGGAAATACATAAACATTCAATAAGATTTGACTTTGCGAGATAATGAAATTCTTTTTCTGAAAAATTCTCTAGATAACATATTTCCTATTCGAAGTATATGCAAACATAAAAAATAATAAATAAAAGATATAATTAACATTCAATTAATTATTTATACAAGTACAAAGAAAAATCTTGAATGTTAAATTCTACAATGTAATCTCCCTATAATAGACATTTTTTAAAAATTATCTTCTATAAAGAAACTCGGTCTTTTCTAAAGACAAAGGTCTTTTTTTTTTACATGGAACAGATACATTTTATAAGTATCTAAAAGATTTCAGTAAATAAAATAATTAGTTATTGTATATTGTTATTTCTCTTTTCATATATTTTTAACAATTATTTAAATATAGTAAAATCTCGATTGTCATTGACATTCTAGGAACCACCCATAGAACAAGATGACAGTGTTCATTATGTCAAAGTTCAATTCCAATCAAAGTCACTTTATCAAACTATGAAGTGTTTATTATAAGAAGTTTTATTATATTTAATTATTATTTAAAATAATCTATTGAGAAAATATAATTGAAGACAAAAAAAGAAATGTCTCTTGACAAATTAGAATAGAATTTCTAATAATATTTGACATATTCGAATAGGTAAAAATATTAATTTTTTAAATTCGTCTATTAAGTTGTCCTATGAGTAATACTTCTATGAAGATGTTATCTTGTTTTTTTTATAACGTAATATAAGAAATATAAAAATTAGTAAGCTAGTCGTTGCACACAATGAAAGTGCTCCAGGTAACCGAATTTGACACATATAAATATATCAACACGAATGGTAAGTTTATTTCGAACGAATTGCTCGACTGTTTTTTTTGTTTTTTTGTCGATCAATAAGGAGTCATGATAAACTTGTTCTTTAGTGAGAAAAATAAATTGTTTATTGTAAAAATAAAAAAAAAAAAAACATAATAAGATTCTATTGAGAAATGTGTAAATAGAATGGTAAATAAAAATTGTTTTATTTTTTTGCAATTCTTCTCTATGGCAAAGACCTTCAAAGTTGCTAACAAACATGATTTCCTCTAATGTTTCACAATGTTCCTTTTTTTTTTCTTACGCCTACGGCTTAAGTTTCTGTTTTTAAATGTGTTAAATATCTAAAATGATGAAATCTTTTAATTTTTGAATTCAATCAGTCAGATATAAATTTATTTTTAAATAATTATCATTCTAAAAATTCATTTATAAGAAATAAAAATGTAAAAGAATTACTTATTTAGTTTTATTGATATACTTTTTTTCGCTTCTATTCATTTTTCATAGATTAAAAAGAACAAAAATATATATATTTGAAATCAATTAAGTTTCTATTATAGAATTTAATACATATATATATATGAAACAAATTGTTCTTCTACCATTATTGAGATAAGAATAAGAGAATATAACTTTAAAAGAAAAAATGAATCATTTTATGTAAATATATTCTATAAAGATTTTATATTAAAACAATAAATATTCAACAAAGAAAATAGGATTGCTTTTTTTTGTTTTTATTCTGAATATGGGTTTTTATATTTACATAATGTATTTTTTCTCCAGATAATCAACTTCTTAAACTAATATGTCAACTAGCTTTTTCCTATTATGCTTTTCTTTTTCAAAAATTTAAACTAATTACTTGTACATTTACTCATCTTTTCTGAACAAAAGTTCGTTGTATTTTTTCTTTTGGTCGATTCTGAACAGAACAGCATGATCAAATTCATGAAATGAATCACTCTTTTACTATCATTTTATTATTTATTTTTTGAGTTAATTTGCGTATATGTGCTTTTTCTCTAGTTTGATTCATATATAGAATAGATTTACACAGGAAGTAACCGTTATAGAAAAGTTCCGACGTTGATCGACTCACAAATTCTAGTAGTCTAGTTGTCTAGTGTGTTGAAAACAGAAAAGGATAGAAAAAAAAAAGAAAAACAAGAAGAAGAACAAGGACAAGGACGACAATGACAAGAACAGAAGAATGAGTGACATTGAAATTTTTTGGCTTTATTAGTAGCAAACGTTGTCAGATCTTGTTCTTATGTTAGTTGCCGAGAATTCTTTTCTTCTTCTTTTCTTTTTTTTTTTTTTTTTGTTACTTTTTTTACTACTGTTACTACTGTCGCTGTTTTTTTCTTCTCGTCTTATTTTTCATTTTTTCTTTCATTTTTTTTAATTGCGTCATGTTATTCTTGTTTGACGGGACACACTATTCGATGGAAATAATACAAGAAGGAAAAAAAGAAATGATGATGTTGATGTATACTTACTCTTAATGATAACCATTATTGATGTGTTGTGTTCTCTTAGTTTTTCGTGTCTTCCTCGATTCACCAATATTGATGATGCTATGTCTATTTGCACGTGTTGCCCACTACACGTACACACAAATAGACATACAAAATTATGTTAAAATAGAGCTTTTATCCTCGTTTGCACAGCTCGTTCTTTGCTCTTTCTCTTTTTCTTTTCCTTTATTCACTTCGATTCCTATTGAAAAATGGTGGTGATGGTGATGTTGAATACAATCGAATTTGAGGACGTTGTTGAAGGCGACGTAGTGAGGGTGAATTGTTTGCTTCAGGAAAGTATTGCATAGTATACTAAAAAAAAACAACACGGCAGCAGCAGCAGCAACAGAAACAAGTAAAACATCAATTTTGTATATTTACAATAAAACAAAATAAATGCAACATAATAGACGACATCTAATTAGCGGTGATCCTGAACTCAATAGCAAATTGCTTGGACGGTGAGCTACCTTATTTCCCGAGTGATAAGAAAAAAATAAATAAGAAAGTAAGACATACAGAAAGAGAGAGAGAGAGAGTGAGAAAAGAAAAGAAAACGATTAAGAAAAGAGCAATAATTGTTTTATATTTACGAGTAATAGTTTTTTTGTTTTGTTTTTATTATTTAAGATATTGAAAAACATTTTTTTATATTGAAAATTTCAGATGGAATATGAATTCAAAACATGTAAATTCGAATAATAAAAATATATCTAGTGATAATACAAATCAAAAATCTGCACCATGTGCTGTTGCTCATCAACTAACATTATCTTCACATCATATTAGACATCATTCATATGATCCAACATCGAATACACTTGCTGCACAAATTTTTCCAACATCTCGATTAAATCGAAAAGAAAATAATTTAAATAATACAAATACAAATACAAATCTTCGTTCTCATTTTTTATCAACTCGTTCATCATCACATCGACATACATCTTCATTTGCATCAGATCGATCATCATTTACTGATTTAAATAGTAATTCTTATCATCAACATAATTATTCTGTATCACAAGAAAATTTACGATGTAAGAAGTTTAATCATATATTTTCTTTTTTTTTTTGACAATTAATCATTGATATTTTTTTAAAAAAACCCGTATACGATAATTCAATGTCTATAAAAAATGTAATTATTTAATAATAGAAAATAGTTTGACTATGAAAAGAAACAAAACTAGGCCTAAACAAATATTATATCAAGTAACAATAAGCTCTTGTTTCATTTATTTTGTTTTTTTTTCTTTTCTTATAAGAATTATCATATATAACAAAAAATAGATATATTCTTATTAATATTCATCATAAAAAAATAAGAAAAAAATATCACAATATGTTGTTTTGCTTTTTTTTTTACAGTAAATTCGGATGTTAATCCATCATCATCATCATCATCTACTTCAATATCAATAAAAAATTCCATACCATCAAAATTATCATCAACTATACCATTATCATCATCAGTACCATTAACAACAACAACAACGACGTCGAATTCAACAACAACAGCAAATCCATTAACAAATTCTCTTTCCCATTTAAATAATAATTTATCCTCATCATCAAATTCTTCAACTATTCTCAATCATTTTAATATTCATAATGCAAAATTAATTTGTCTTTTACTTTTTTTTGCTTTACTTTTTTATCATGGTTCATTACGTTATATTAAAGGTGCTACATCATGTCATCGTTTATTAAATGAAGGACGTATTGAACGTTATCATGTATGGCAACCAACTGGTTGTATGATACATTGGTATGATTTACTTGATTTTAATCAATGTACACGTTTAATAACACAATCATCATCAACAATAGATAAAAGTTTATTAGCAACACGTAAAGCATTTAATAATCGTATTGATCCAGGTGAATGGTTACGTACACGTAAACAAGAACAACAACGTTTAAAACAAGAAAAACAAGATAATAGAAAAATTAATTTTTCATATACATTTATTGGTGATGAACGTCTTTATATGATCTATCGTACATTTATAAATACAATAAAATATCATTCAAATTTATCAAGAAAAAAATCACAAATAATTAATAATAATAATAATAATAATAATAATAATAATAAACAACATAAATCATATCAATTTATTTATAAACATTCAAAAAATTTAACATATACAAATGAAAATTTTATTTTACAATATTATTCAATACAAACATTTAATGATTATTTATATAATTTATTATATTCATGGACAAATAATAATTCAATAAGACCACATGTACTTATTATTGGTCTTGGTTTATATGATGCTTTACGTGATAATGCTAGTTTTGATACAATAAAATATTTTGAAAGTAATTTAACACGTATAAAACAAAATTTATTAACAAATTTAAGTTTAACAACAACTATTTTTTGGTTTGGACAACCACATATATCATTAAATGAACATTTATTTCAATTTTTTCAACATTCATTATATCAACAAACAGAATATTTAAATGAATTAATACCTAAATTAAATTCATATATTGATCGTATGAATTCAATAGCACGACATATTTTTTATCATACAAATATTTATTGGCATTCATCAACATTATTAGAAGAATATTCATCAATATCAACTGAAAATACATTTTTATATGATGATAATAATGATGAATATTTTGATAATAATCATATTAATGATGAAACGGATGATGAACAACTTACAAATGATAATGAACATGATGATATAACTCAATCATTATCATCATCATCATCATCATTACCATCATCATCATTGACAACAACAACAGCAGCAACATCAATAAATGATTTTATAACAAATTTATCATCTATAATGCAATTAGATATAGATGATAATTTAAATAATCATAGTGATATTATGTATTATTCATATTTATTATTAAAAAAAAATCATACTATATCATCAACATTATTAATAAATAGTGGTAAAATATATGAATTTTATAAATTATCATCATTTACACGACATACATGTGTACAAATATTATTAAATGCATTATGTAATCCATTATTATTACCTGATGATGGTACTTGTTGTGCACAAGTACCACCATTAACACGTTTACAATTTTTATTAAGTCTATTATTAGGTTGTTCAATAACATTTTTTATTATTTATATTGTTTATCGTATAAGATCAGTATTTATATTAAGACGTAAAAGTCGTATTAAATTAAAATATGATAAACATTCAAATCATATTGAACAACAAAAACAATATCAAGATAAAAATTTACATACACCAAATGGACATTGTCATATTAATGGAGCATTTAATAAAGATGTTAATGAAGATGGTGAAGAACCTGATCAACAATTACTTACACCAACAATGAATGGAGATTGTCTATCGACGTAAGTTTAAAAAAAAATCAATCTCTTCGTTCAAAAGAAATTTGACTAGAGTTCTGCATTGGATTCTAAAATCGAACTATGTCGAAGTCGGAGCATGCTTGACTTATTAGAAGAGTACATATACAGACAGGAAATTAATTTTTTGTTTAACAAAATGGTTTTTATTCTTATTTCCTACAGAATTCTTTTAGCCAAGGGTACATAGGCATCTGTTGCACTTCGACTGGAAAGTCTAATCTTGAGAAATTTTTCTTTTTCCTGCAGTTATTTTTGTTCATCGTGTAACACATCGCTTAATCCAGATGACTTCAGGAAATTGTTGCTTATGACTTATTAATTCACATCTATTTATAATACAAATGAAACATTTTAATCGTTATATTTATAGTTAAGACTATTTTATTATATAATCTTTTGAAATAGATATTTTAAAAAATTTATTATTAAGTTTTTTTTTTTTTTGTTTTTGTTATAGTTATCCTCGTAATTGTAATTCAAATACAATTTCAAATCAAAATCATTTATTATCATCATCATCATCATTATCATCTGGTTTAAGTCGTTATAGATTTTTAATTC
The DNA here is from genome assembly GCA_905250125.1 of Rotaria sordida. Lineage (NCBI taxonomy): Eukaryota > Metazoa > Rotifera > Eurotatoria > Philodinida > Philodinidae > Rotaria > Rotaria sordida. The sequence goes on along the minus strand of CAJNOL010001970.1, from coordinate 43,146 downwards.
CAAAATTTTTACGAAATCTTTGTAAAAAATCTCGTGAACATTTATTACCACCATTATTATTAACAAAATCAATAGCAACACAATCATCATTATCAAATGGAAGTAATAATAATAATTCATCTTATCCATCAAGATTTTATAAAAAACAAAATTCTTTATTACATTTTCCATTAACTGAACCAATAATACTTCGTACAAGGTAGAATAAAAATAAATGTTTTTCTTATTTCGAATAAAAAAAAAAAAAATTTTTTGTTTTTTCATTTTAGTGTTAAATATGCATTTATTCTTCTTTATTTCTATTTAGCTGATCGTACAGATTTTTTAATGAAAGAAAATTCTCATTTTTCTCGTATTGCTTTTTTTTTACCATTAACATATATTGGTATATTAGGAATATTTTTTCATGATAAATATTTTAATAAAACAACATCAAATCGTTCATCACCAAATCAAACACCAATAACAACAAGTCCAAATTCAAATACAAATTCAATGTTTTCTTCACAACATAATAATGATTATGAACAAATTCCATCACATTCAGATTCAAATGATGAAAATAATACAATAACAACAAATGGAAATAATAATAATAATAATAATAATAGTTTTTTAAATAAAGAACAAATTAATGAAATGCGTGGTTGGATGATGGTTATTTTATTAGCATATCAAATGACAGATGCATCAGGCAAAAGTCTTGTTTTAGCAATGTGTATACAATTATTAATAAGTGCTTTCTTATTTTTATCAGCCTATAGTCATTTTCATTATTATTGGACAACTGGTAATTATCAATTTTTACCATTTATACAAATGTTATTTAAATATAATTTTTTAACAATAACATTATGTTTATTAATGAATAGACATTATCAATCATATTATTATCCACCATTAATATCATTTTATTTTACATTAATGTATTGTATATTAGCTTTTATACCACCTAAAATATGTGCGGAATCAGTTAAAGAAAAACCAATACATTTTATATATTTATTATTTAAATTACTTCTGATGGGTATGTCAAATAAATTTTATAATTTATGTAATCGTGCAGAAAAAAAAAGAGAAACCAATGAATTTCCGTTTTGTGCATGACCTTTCATAATTATAATATAAACGAAGTGAAATTGACTGTAATTGATATAGAGAATATTTTTCTCATCTAGAAGAGATATGAATAATAAAAATATTTAAATTTAATGATAAATAAAATTTAACCTTGAAAGAATAGTATATAATCAAATTTAGGTATCAAAAAAACAAAAACCTTGAATTACTTTTTTTTTTTTTTTTTTGTACTTAGTAGAAATTGTTAATCAAGTTCGTAGTAGAGTATTGATGCATAAATAAGAAGAATTCTTTTCATTTTTGAGTAGTACATTTTATATTAATTTAAATAAATTCTTAGAAAAATAAAAATATTATTTCAACTATTAATTATATTTTGTATCAATAAGAAACAAAACAGATTTAGAGAATTGCGTATTTCTTTTGATATACAGTTCGAATTGTTATAAATAGATTAATCCAGATGGGGATCCTCTCCCCCCTCCAAAAAGTTCTGATGGCTGCTTTATAGAATTATTAAGATAGATTTTACAAACGGATATAGATTTGATTGATTGATTGATCGATCGTTTGACAACAATGTTTGACATTAATAATGATGAATAATATACAAATTGAAAAAAAATATATATATATGATAAATATTTAATTTAGGTATTCTTGTAACAATTTTAAGTATGTCTGCATATTTATTTGAAAAAATTTTTACATTTCATTTATGGAATAATTTATTTACAACTTCAACAATAACATCATCACTTGCTGCTTATGTACAACAATTAGATCAATCGGATTTATCACATAATGGTCTTCATCAATTACATACATTATTAATTCATGATAAAAATTCTTTATATTATAATGAATATAATACATTACTTGATTATATATCAGGTAGTGGTCAAGGTATTGTTGGACCTGTATCAATGAATGGTATATCATTAAATGATAGACAATATTTATATTCAAATCTTCATCGTTATAATATGAATTCATCAACACATTTATATTATGATCGTAATGGTACAATAAATGATTGGTATCATCGTTGGAATTTAGATCGTTATACAGTTTTATATGGAATATGTTTTGCTTTTTTAATATTATTTATTGAAAATTATGATGCATATAAAACATTAGGTATTAAACGTAAACAATATCAACAATTAACATCAAAATTAAAAACAATTTTTTGTTTATTAAGTTTTTTCGGTTTAATTAGTTACTTTATTGTTTTATTTCTATGTTCAAATAAAGCAATATGTGATGAAATACATCCATATATTGTTATATTACCGGTAAGTTTAATTTTTCTTATAATACATATAGCAAACATTTTGCAACATTCTTTATTTTACATGTAATTCTATTCAGGAATATGATTAAAACATAGATCGTTTTTTTTTTCTTTAAAAAACTACATCATTGAATATTCTACTCGGATCATAATTATTTTCGAAATTTTAATAGACTGCTAACATAGAACATATGTATACTTGTGTTATTTTTCACAAGAGAAAATCAGATAAGTCGATTTTTTGATTGACAATTAATAGCATTTTTAATCAAATCAATGTTACATAAAATAGACTGTACCAGGCATTGTAAAAAAAATCAAACCGTTCATCATTTCGTCAATACTTCCTACGAGCAGAGATAGAACCATATTTTCATTATCTTCAGTTGAAACTAAATTCTCATTGTATTATGTTGTTATGCTTAATTTCTTTCTTTCAACAGTCGAAAAAGTTTAATCTAGCGACTTGTATAGCGAACTCATTGTTGTTAAACAATGTATTTGAAAGCAATACTACAAAAATACAATATTTTATTTCAGAACAAAGCATTCACATCAAGTGACATCGATGTTATTTTTCACTTGTATTTGAAATGAGAATGAGTGACAATCCTTATACTTTAAAGATCACAGTAGGTCTTTGATTGATTCTAAAAATTATAATCAAAATGAATGAAAACAAAATTCAACAACAATTTTCGGCTGTCTCGTATTTTTTTTCTTGTAGGAAAGAACACATATTCAGTGTTAGTAGTCTATTAAAATTTTGAAAATAGTTATAAAAATTTGTTCTTGTAATTCGAGTAGAACATGCAATCAGGGCCGTAGGCAGGGGGGTAGCTGGGAGGGCTTTAGCCCCCCCCCCCCCACCAAAAAAAACCCCTGGAGAGGGGGAGGGGGGATATTTTTCGTGCCCAGCGGGAAGGGTTATTTTGGTCAGCTCCGGCCCCCCCCCCCTTTAAAAAAAGGTTAGCCCCCCCCCCTCAGAAAATTTCTGGCTACGGGCCTGCATGCAATGATGTATCTTTTGAAAAAAAAAACAACGATTAACGTTTTTATCCTCATAGAATGTTGCAAAACGGTTTGCTACATCCAGTATATACATATATATATATCTATAAAAATTTTTTTTTGTATATTTAAGATTGTAAGTTATATTCTTCTAAGAAATATTCCAACATTTCTTCGTCAACATTATTCACCATTCTTTTCATGGTTTGGTAGTATATCATTAGAATTATTTGTTACACAATATCATATATGGCTTGTTGCTAATGGTCATGGTACATTAACGGTTATTCCACGTATGCCAACATTAAATTTAATAATAACAACTTTTATATTTATATGTTGTTGTCATGAATTACATCGTATAACAAATATTTTAACACCTGTTTTTGTACCAAATGATTGTAAATGTTTTATACGAAATTGTCTTCTTTATTTATTTATTATTATTGTTTCATCATATATGTTTTCTTCAGTTTAATATGCAAAAGCTGAATGATGTAAGATGTTAAACAAAAGAAAAAAAAAATCAAAATTTTTTGCTGTTTGTTTTTTTTTATTATTGTTTCTTCTCCGAGATGACGCAATACTTTTTTTTTGTCTCTCTTTTTCTCTTTTTTTTTTGTCTCTCTCTTGATCGGTCGGATATGTCTGTCTTCTTAATCTGCTTCGTCTTCTTTTTCTTCAACATGGTTTTTTTTTTTTTGCTATGCCCCGGTGTGTCGCTCTCCGATTTCTTTTTGTATGCATGACTGCTCTATGATCCTCCTATAGTATGGTGTTTTCTTTTCTTGTCTTTTCTTTTTTTTTTTTTTGTTCTTTCATATAACATCATTATTCAAAAAGTTTTTAAGAAAAAAAAAAGTGAGAATGACACACACACGTCTATAAATGTTTATTTATTTTGTGGAAAATGGAATAACAAAGAGAATATATGTAGTCTTTCGATCTATTCGTTTCAATCAATAGAAAATTTATCTTGATTATTTGATCATATTTTTGTTTTTTTTGTTAAATGAACTTTTTTGTTTTGTTCTGTTCAAAAAATTTACACTTCTAACAATAACTGAATGATGTACAAGTTTATTTCATTCCTTATATTTCAAAGAATATGATAATCACATTGAAGAATATCTTGAGTCCATGAAACAAAGTCAGTTGATATACTTTTAAATAATTTCTATAATTGAATCTTTGTTTTTTTTTTTTTCTTCATTTTAAAGTTCATCTCTTGTTATGCAATGTGGTGTATAACAGCTTGAAAATATTTCATATAAAAAAAGAAAAAGAAAATTTACATCAAAATTTATATCGTCCAAATTTCTAAAGTAGTAAATTTGAATTAAACTTAACAAAAAAAAGCACATATATATATATATATTTAACTTTTGTAAAGTTTAGTTAGAAAAAAAGAGAAAATGGAATTTGTTATTGTTATTCAAAGTTTAATTTAAAAAAAAAGAAACACAATTTTCATTCTCTTATTATTATGTTTGTTCATTTGTTTTTTCATTTCTTCTAGATCAATGTTTATTTATTTGTAAATAAAAAAAAAAAAAAGATGCCTCTCGATGGAAGTAGTACTGAATTACTTAATACACAAAATTCAACTAAAAAAAAACGTTCACAGAAAAAACGACGACAAAATCGAAAATTAAAAACAAGAATTTTAGTTGAAAATGAACCTAATAGTCAATCATCTAATGGTATAAAAAAATACTCTTAATTTTTTTTAGTTTGTTTTGTTTTCTTCTAATAACCAAAAACAAAAACCTATTTATTTATTTATTTATTTAGTAAATCGATATGAGTTAAATAAATTAACACCAGCTAATCTTGCTTCACTTCGATGGGATAATGTATTAAATGATCCAATACTTGAAAATGAACGTGTTGAACGTTATAAAGAACTTCGACGACAACGTTATATAGATGCTCGACAACATGCTATTCAAGCACTCGTAGAACAAATGCAAGTAACTACTACCAATGATACAACAAATAGTGTTGGAAATGAATAACAGTAATTACAAAAAAAACAAAAATCAATGAACGGTGATTTGGAATTTTTCTTTTTTCTCATTTTAACTTTTTATTGTCGGTATTTTTTTTTTGATATTTCATTTATATTTCTTTTTATGATATATTTTTTTTTTCTAAAATTTTACATCAGAATGAAGATTAATGAATAAATAACGATATTATTTCTTTTTTCGAGATAAACTTACATGTAGACACACAAGTACAAGCAGGCAATTAACAAACATCAAAATAACTATTAAGAGATACAAGCGCCACTATTTTTTATGTTTATAGATGTGTTTATACTGTCTATTTTGCCACCGGTCGAAAATTGTGCGCATCATTGTGCTTATCATTGTTGATGACTGTTCTGTGTATCGTCTGTTTCTTTTCTCTTATTTTTTTTTACATTCTTAATCCAATGACGTATGTTTCTTGTTTGCTCGTTATGTAGTCGAACAGGCGCATATGTTGATGAAAGTATGCAGACGGTAATCAATGATACTTTTCTGAGACATGATTGAAGACATGAAAGAAAAAAAAAAGAAGAAAAACTATTTGAGTACACTTATGCATATTTAGTCTTATTCATATATAGCAAAGATATTTTTTCTGATATTCCATAAACTACATTCTTTGTTTTTTTCTTCTGATATTATTTTCGAATTTTCTTATATATATATGTGTATATATATATTCCTGCTAGATAGAATGAGATCTTAACTGACAATACTTCTGTCCAATTTGTCTTCTAGCACAACTAAAGAAGTTAATACATTTAAGCATTAATATAATGGGTACTACAACAAATATAATCAGAGTATTGTTTATTTCAATTCTTATTGATTTTTTGGAATTTACAATTATTTTACCATTATTACCAAAAATTTTAACTTATTATGGACGTGATACTGGTATTAATCAAGTAAGAAAGAGAAATTTGTTTTTAATATATTTAAAAACAAAATATATATTAGGATTCACTTTATGTTCAAACAATGTCATTTGTTCAATTCATACAAAATTTAACTGGTGCACCAAATGATGCTAAATGGAATTCTGTTTTATTTGGAGGTATAAGAAAAAAAGAAAAATTTATTGAATTTTTCTAAAGACAGAAAAAAAAATTGATTTTTTGTTTTTAATAGGTATAATTGGTTCACTTTTTTCTTTTCTACAATTTTTTTCATCAACATTATGTGGTGCTGCATCTGATCGTTATGGTCGAAAACCAATGCTTCTTCTTTCAATGGTATTATTAAATAATTATATCTAATATATGTCTATCATTTTTTGATGTTGTCTGTTTATCTAGATAGGCATATCAGTTTCATACGCTATATGGTGTGTCTCATTTAATTTAACTATTTTTATGTTAGCACGTGTCATTGGTGGCCTGTCGAAAGCAAATGTTGCTATTATATTAGCTATTGTTTCTGATTCAACTACAGAAAATGAACGAAATCGAGCCATGGTAAGTTTTTAATATTAAGAATATTGAATAAAAGAAAGAAAACAAAGAAAATTTTATTAATTAGTATTAATTAATAATTGAGATTTATTAAATTTTCATTTTAATCAATGTCTATTTTGAAAAGTTTTTTTTTTCTTTTCGGATATAATTTTAAGAAAAAATTTGTTTATTTCTTTTTCTTTTTTTTTTGGTAATAGGCATGGATTGGTGCAGCTTTTTCACTTGGTTTTATATTTGGACCATTACTCGGTGCATTTTGTAGTCAATGGGGTATTGCTTATTGGCCAAATTCAACTATGATGTTTTTTATTGTTCCTGCTGTTATTTCACTTGTATTATCATTGATTAATATTGTTTTTATTATTCAATGTTGTCCAGAAACATTACCAATTGCAAAACGAGTAAGAATTTCTTTTTTTTTTTATTTATGATTAAAATTTTAATTCTAATTTCTTATTGAATTTTTAGAATTCTAAACAAACAACAATAACAGATATTTCTAATAAGATATTACCTTGGCATTTATTTAAATTTACTGCTATTCATAATGTTAAATCTGTTGATGGTAGTTTTTCATTTCTTTTTTTTAAAAATATTTTCTAATTATAATTTTTATATATATTTAGATATAATTATTTTACGTCGATTAGGTTTAGCAAGTTTTTTATATATGATTATATTTGCTGGTCTAGAATTTACAATTACTTTTCTTGTTTATAATCGATTTAATTGGAATAGGTAAAATTATTATTTTCTTTAAAAAAAAACAAATTTTTTTTAAAAATATTTATTATTAAATAGTATGAAACAAGGAAAAATGTTTTTTATTATGGGTTTATGTATGGCATTAGTACAAGGTGGTTATGTAAGACGAATACCACCCGGTAAAGAGATTATTGCAGCTATAAGTGTAAGTTATATAATAATAATTAACCATTTGATTCATAGTTGTACTCTATTAGATGCTATTAAGAAGTTTAAAGTAACATTTATTTTTCGTAAAAAAACAATTAGTATAACAAGAATCATGAATTGATGTGACATTCGATTGTATATATATATCTTTTCAATTTGAAAGTTCTTAAATAAGTTATATAATTTTTGCATGTCTGATATTATTGTAAGAATTGATTCATGATCGTGGTCTTTTTTTTGTTTTCGAACGAGATAACATATTTTCTTTGTAAGAGAATGCAAAAAAAAAGAAACTTTTAGTTTTGTTGAGAGAAGATAAGAAAATCTTCGTTGATCGGAAACTAACGTGTCATAATTCTCAATAATCTTGTTTTTCTATGGCTTTAGTCTTATTTTTTATGTATCAAAAATTTATCTATATATGTAGTCTAATATAATTTCACATATGAATCAAGATTTATAGTTTTACTATCATTGACCGATGAAATAAATAGTTATGTTTTACTAGAAAAATTTTTTCTTGATTATGTAAGGAAATCTTAATAGATTCACATTTCTGATATTTATTCATATTAATCATCTAATAACATTTATAAGATATATATGAATAAGATAAAGTACGTCTAATCTATTTATAAATATTAAAAAATAAACTTAGAATGATGTGTATCATGGGATTTGAATAAGATAAAGAATAATAACCTTCGTTGATCGATCAAAACAAAATAAAAGAAAACTTAAGACAAAAATATACTTGTAAAGCCTTACGAATTCTTCTGTAATCACTTGTGTTTTTTTTTGTGTTAAATTCTATACAAAATAAAAATATCGATTATGCGATTAATTTAAACTGATTTGATATTTATTTATGATAAAACAGAAAAAGAAATGCAGTAAATTAAATTTAAGTTTATGATTGAATTTTTGTATTAAATGATACTTCATCAAGATTTAAAATAATTTCATCATCTTCATGTTCATGATGACATATATCATCTGTATTTTCTACTAAACTATGTCCATCTAATGGTCTATAACGTTGTAAATTTGTAAAAAACATTATATTATTTTTTCTATATAAATAAATAATTCCAAGTATAATACCAATTGTAATAGCAGTTATTGTTATATATAAAGATAAATGTTTAAAATGATATATATCATTAATTTTAATCCATTTAACTTTACTTCTTGATATATAACGATGTAAACATTTATCAAATTGTATTTGTTGACTTTTTTCAATTTGTGTATTTTTCATATATGTACCATTTTGTTCAAACCATGTTATATAAGTTAATAAAAGATTATCATTTGATGTTGATTGTGCACAACGATTAATTAATTGTTGTGTATTATTAATAATATAAAATAAATGTAATGATGATGTAAATAAAAATTTTATTTCAATATTTTTTAATGGATTATTTGTTAAATCAAGAATTTGTAAATTAGGTGATTGAAATGAATATTTTTGTATTAAATTAATTTGATTTGATGATAAATCAATAAAATAAAGACTTGTTAATTTTTTATGAAATATATTTGTTGTTATTTGTTTAATTAAATTTGATTTTAAATTAATTGTATGTAATTCTTGACTATTTAAATTTATAAATAAATTTTCTATTGATTCAATTAAATTATATGATAAATCAATAAATTTTAAATTTTTACGATTTAATAATGAAAAATTTTCAATTGTTTTTAATGAATTATTTGAACATTTTAATTCAATTAAATCTGAATTATCTTTATTTAATATTAAAGTTTTTATATATTGATTTGAACAATCTAAATATTTTAATTTAATTTGTTTTTGTAAATTAAGTTCATTTAAATAATTTAAACTTATATCTAAACGATTTAAATCATCAAATTTTGAAATATCTTGTATATCAAATGAATAAATATTTGTTTTTGATAAATTTAAAGATATTTCATTTGAAAAATCAATATCAATTAAAAATTTTGTTATATTATTAGATAGAATTTCATTATTTTCACTATAATCAATATTTGTTGTAAATTTAAATAAATATTCTAATTGTGTTTGTAAATTTGATTGTCGATTTTGACTTATTGAACGTAAATTAATTGATTCATATAAAGGTTTTGTTGTACGAAAAAGAATTTTATCAAATTCAATTCGATTATAAGCTAATGATATTGATGTTAATTTTGTAAATGTTCGAATATCAATATGATAAATATTATTATATGATAAATCAAGTTGATTTAATTCTGGAAAACGTTCATTAATAAACCATTCAGGTAAATATTCAATATTTAATTGACGTAAATATAAACTTTTCAATTGTTCACCATGACGAATATGATTTGATTGAGTTTTACATTTAAGTAAATGTGTTAGATGATTTTCAATATTATTTGATAGAGAATTAAATTGTACATATGATAAATCTAATATTGTTATTGAATTAAATAAATCAAATAAACAATTTCCTTCTAATTGTCTACCCATATTAAAATATGAATATTGTAAATCAAGTTTACCAGTTATTGTACGTATACCATCAAATAATCGACTTGAATGTGAAAATGTATTTGTATCATAAATATTATTACGTAAAATAAGATCACGTAATGTTGAAGATATTGTATCTAAATAAAATTTAATATATAAATCTATTTGAATTAGAAAAGATCTTCAAATATTTTTGTATTTATAGAATTCATCGTGTCTTAGATTTTTTTAATATAGAGCGATGCGGAACAAACTTTTTTTCGAATCCTGAAATTCCGTTTTTTTTCCGCGTCGGTTTTTCATTCGAAATGTTTCGATCACGAAAACTTTCGGGATAATTCTGAATGGTCCACAGGACGAGACATAGGAGATTTTTTGAGATTCACGACTATCCTATAGATAGAGCATGTCGGGTTCAAAGAGTTTTCGAACTTGGTCGAACCGTCCTTTAAAACTTTTAATGAAATTTCCTAATCAAAATTGGATAGTCGCTTCGAAAATACGAGATAATTTTTTCCGGTTTTGTGTATTCAGTGATTCTCACATCTTGGACATTTATCAGACAATTAGAGCTCATCGGGGCTAAAACTTTCAGACACGCATCCGAAATGCTCTATCCCCAGAACTCTAATTAAATAAAATTATATCTGTCGAATAAGTGATAAATGGAATATAATTACAAAATTTTATTTTGTGTAATTCAATGAGAAGTTTCATAAATTTTGCATTTGACGAACTGTGAAAAATAAGTAATGATTTTTCATCTTTGACAAAAAAAGACAAATTCATTTATATGAACTATAATCAAAATTTTGTCATGGAATATGAGTCGTTTGTTATTTTGAATTGATTTTAGACGTTTCTTTTTTTTTTTTGTTTAAGAGTAATAATGAATATGAAGATTACTTTACATTGATTAATTTTGCTTACGAGACAATCTTTGTCTATATTATGATCGAGATATTTAGACCAATGGTGAAGAGATAGGATCAGCTCAATTTTGAGACTTTTCTTCGGAGAAAAATCAAACAACATTTTTTTTCGAAAGAAAGGATCATTGTCGACGGTACTCTCCCTCGAAATCCGTCACTGATTTCAACATTCTCTTGAGAACAATATTTGTAATGTAAAGGGTATTCTAGAAATTCTGATATGTTTTTTTAAAATTCATTGTTCTCGTATTCAACAAAAGCAAAGTCTTTGGAACTTTGATAAATTATTGAATTTTGTATTGCTTTATATTAAAGAATAATGGATAACATATCAGCACGATTAAAATGAGTAATCGATCAAGAAGGTAATCAAATACGAGAACATTGATAACTATTATTTTGTGTTTCTTTTTATTTCGAATAGTAGGATTCTTTTTGAAAACAAAAATTAAGATGATTAGGAAAGTTGAAAAAGTACATGATAATATTGTTACAGATTCTCATCCATAGTACTAGAATAAATTAATACAATCTATTGAATCCTAGTCATAGATATAAACAAATGACATTAGAGAACAATTACAAGAATGTAAAAAAAAATCTGGTTTTTTGTTGTTTATCATTTTCCTGAGTTCTACTTGAGAGTGTATTTATTTTCTTTTTCTATTATCATGTAATGATTTATGATAGATTTCTTTTAAATTTAGAATTTTCGATAATAAATATATTTAGTTTTTGATTTATGTATTTGTTCAAAACAAAAAAATAAAATAAGAAAAAAGATAACTTACCAGGTGTATTAAGGCAACTTTTATACATATCTGACCCGCTTAAATCAAGTACTTGAAGTTTATTAAGTGGACGAAAAATTTGTGGACATTCATTTGGTATTTGTTGACAACATGAAGATAAATTGAGTATTTTTAAATTTTGATATAAAATTGAATTGAATGCATTTAATTCAATAGAAAAATTTTTTGTTTGACTTGCTAATGAAAGACTATAAAGTGAATATGAAAAACCTGTTAATTGTATTGTTTGATTATTAAATGGTTTTAATGATGATGAATTTGTTAAATCAATTGAAATTATATAATTATTAATTATATTACTATCATCATCACTATAATCATTATCATTAATTTTTTCTTCAACTATTGACCATGATTGAGCATAATAAATAAATTGATTACTGTTGAATGTTACATTTGTACAATCAATAATATAGTTCATAAGTATAAAATCTTCATCACTTTTATCAATTGGTTTACAAATACATTCCGATGGACATGGATATGAATTAATAGTTGTTAAACAAAATAATAAAATGATTAAAAATATTAAAATAGGATTTACATGAAATTTTTTCACGTCAATGTAGATCATATTTACCTTGATATGAAATATATAAAATGAAAGAATAGTGGAATTTGTTTTTCTTCTTTTTCTTATTCTATATTATTATTATTATTATTTCTAACAAAAAAAAAACGACCAGTAAAAGTGCGAGAGGAAAAATAAACGAGAATGAATCGTTCTTGTCTTTCTTTCTTTCCTTCTGTCTCTTTTTTTTTCTTCCTCATATGTTGTTTTGGGCTTTGAGAAAAAAAAATGTATGAGACACGAGAGGAGAACAACCGAGGTAATAGGTCATTTTCTTCCGTTTTTCTTCCCTTTTGCTTTCTTTCACTGATTGAGTATGCATAAATTGATTTTTTTTCGTTATTAGAAATAAGAATATTATTTTGATTTGGGATCACATATCTCAGACAAGATTGTTTATCTTTTTTCGTCCTACTTTTCAATATTAATTTGTTTTTATGTCGATCATTGAAATGAATTCTATTTTTATATTTTCTCTAGGGAATATTGATTTTGATTCCATCATTTATTGTATTGGGTTTTGCTCAAATAAAACTAATCTTATGGCTTGGTTTAATACTTTTTTCAATTGGTAAAATACTTTAATTAAAAATTATTTTGTCTTATCTTGAAATTACTTTTTAGCTTCAAGTATTGTTATTAATGTCATCAATAGTTTTGCATCGAAATATGGTTTAGAAAGTGAAAAAGGTACTATTTTAGGTACATTTAGAAGTTTACAAGCACTTGCTCGAGCTATTGGACCATTAATTGCATCATTTGGTAATATTTTTCTTTTGTATTGTTTTTTTTTTGTTTCGTATGATTCTTTTTTATTTATAGCATATTGGTCAATTGGTGAACAGACAACATATGTATTTGGTGGTTTATTACTCTTATGTCCAGTTTTTATTCTTATTAATGTTCACCAACGTTTTAAACGGATGCGTTTAATGCCAACAATACTTGTATCTGAAGTCAAAGATGATTGACAAACTCGAATAATAATGAAAAATACTTCACGAACAAAAAAAACAAAACAAAATATTCGTATCAAATTTCAAGACATTATTTATTTATTTTTGCTCATTCCATAAAAGGCTTTGTCTAGGCTCTTGTTTTTGCTTTTCTTATGCTACAAAACTTAGTTTTGTTTTTTTTTTCTTCATATTAATTACTGTTAGCTAACTATTAATATATAAACTCTTTGATATTATAAGTGTATTCTTCATGAAACAACTGTGTATATGACTCTGATTTATGGTTTTGTCTTGTTGTCTTTCTATATTTCTTCAAATACAGTTAGTATTTCTCTCGAATATTATTATTGCGTATATACTTAAGTCGCAACTCGTGTGCAAGTAGTATGAAAGCAATATTTTTTTGCGCTTTTGCTTTTCTCCTGTTCTATATTTAGTTGAAAGAATTAGGTAGAAAAAATGAAAGAGGAACAGTTGATAACAAAAAAATATCTAAAGTCAATCAAGCGATTAATAAAACAATGTTTTATTTGTTGTTGAATAGAAAAATTTTGTCAAAGGATATGAAGAAATTGATACGATAGATTTAGATATTAAAAAATGAGTCAAAATGGAAAGTTTTTTGAAATATGTTTTTATGAAAAGAAAAAGAAAAAATCGGTCTATTTGAGAATAGAATGTTAGAAAAACTTTCAAATTATATCATTCGGATTCTATCCAATCGAACTGAAATTTACTGCCTGATGAGTTTTTCAGAGTTTGATGTCTGGAGATTTTTCCATAGGTTCAAGATTTGGTAAGGGTAAGACTAATTAGAAAAATGATTGTTCTCTAAATTAGAGAACGCCACAGTATGATTTTCCTCGTTCTATCCTACATTCTGCAGTACATGTTCACTCACAAGGGAGTCTCTTCAAATGCCTCCCCTTCCAATGGCAATGATTTTTTTTGTGTCTATAATTAGTACATAGTGTTCTAACAAAAACTCCGAAAGGATTTGAGTTTATATTAATATTTGACTAAGCTATCGAATTTTTAACATGTGTATTTTCTCGATTCTAAATTTTTGGAAAACTCATATTTTCGAAATTTGGTTCATATAGAGAACTCAACTAATTAGATTAGCTTCCATAAAAAAATTCAGAAGTTTCGAATAAAGTCTATTCGAGATATGAGACTTTTAAAATATAGATCCTTTTCCATGGATAGTGTATATAACATGCATTTTTTGAAAAGTTCATACTTCGAAGAGACTTTATTCAAAACTTGTGAAATTTTTTATGGAAGATAGTCTAGTTGAATTCTCTATATGTACAAAAATCAGAAATACGAGTCTTTCGAAAACCTGGGATCCCTAGAAAATAGTCATATTAAAAATTCAATAGCATAGTCAAGTGTCAATAGGAACCCAAATCGTTTTAGGATTTTTATTAAAATACTATGTAGTATCTGTTGGCAAAAAACCATTGAAGTTAAAATGGAAGCATCTGCAGAGTTTTCCTTTCCAGTCAATCTGTTTAGCAGGACAAAGGATGCTTCTACATCCGAACTTCAGCACGATCTCTTCATTGCTTTTTTGACAAGGATATTAAACTTGTCTTTATATAAAATACGATTTCAAATGTCATAGACTCTCAATAGATACAAAACATTATTTACCATAATCATATTAATAAACCTTATCACATGTTTTCCAGCAGAAATGAAAAATATTTAAAAAAAATACTTGACATTCATAAGAAGAGCAAAACAATAATAAAACAAACATAAAGATATAGAATTCAAAATGTAATCAATATAAATACATGGGCAATGAGAAAGGATAACTTGTCTTTTTATTGTTTATTATTAAATTTCTCATAAAAACAAATAAATAATTTTGTCAATTTGACTTGATGATAAATATGTTCGTCTTTAAATCAATGTTAATTTATCTGAGCTAAATAATCTTTCTGCCGAAGTACTAGTCGTTGATACGGCATTTTCTGGCTACCTACTGGTAATAATGGAAAATCACAACGAGTTTCGCTACAAGATCAAAACTCCATTGGATCACGATTGATAAGATGACTTGGATACCCTGTGACGTTCCCTGCTTCAAATAAATATAGGATAGGTAGCTCACTAGATCAATTCAAGGAAAAGACAATTGAGTCTATGGTTTTAGAAGTCTGGTAGGTCACTGTTGGCGCAATCAGACATGTTATGTTAAATAAAAATCATGTTTGTTTAAAACATTCGTTTTTCGAAGTTCTCAATTTGAACTATAGACTTACTTCCCAAGTAGATTATGTAACAAGTCAGACAAATTACAAATCAAGATCGCCTAACCTTTTCGTGAATGAAAACATTTTGATATTAGTAGCATTTTAACAATAAAAAAAAAGCAAGGTTCACTTTATTCATACCATGTCATATTTAAACTTACCATCAATTATCTATTTTGAAAAAAAGTGTTATTTATTGGTTTCAAATTACCATACTAATTCTTTTGAAGAATTCGATAAAAAATTGTTTTGTTTTTGTAATATCTCTATAATCGTTCTCAATTTTATATTGGTATCGAATTGTTTCAAATCGGTTATTTCTTTTTAATTATTTCTATAATCAATGATTGCAACATCGTTTTTAATTTAAACAACTGATAACTTCTATGCATGAAAAATATTGGTTACAATATGCTCATCAGTAAAATTTCTACGGTAATCTATTCAAATAATCACCAGAAAATAAGCGAAATATAACAGATGTTCGTTTGTTTAATATTATTTGAAAAAATTTTCATTTTCTATGAAATCATAAACGATATTATAGTTAAATGTAAAAAAAGATTCAGAGTCTCATATACTTCTAATAATAAATCAATCGATGATAAGTTTAATTAACGACTTCATAAGAGTTCTCTCAAAAATGCATAAATATCGAGCCATAAAATTTCACTTTGGAGAAGTTTCACAGCTCAAGCATGTTATGTTATAAATTTTATTACGATCAACACTCGTTCGATAGAACATATTGATGAATATTATTAATAAAAATATAAACTCATATAAATCTTAGATATTTTTAAAGATTCTTTATCGCTTTGAAAATTTTTACAAAGAATATACTTTTTTAAAATTTATTATAACAAAATACTTCATCATCGATTGATGTTTTAAAATAAATCGAATATATGAATCAAATGTTATTTCTGATTTATGAATAAAAATGTTGGAAAAAGAAACGTGTTAGGTCTTGTTATTTTTTAATTTTGTGTTTGTGATGATAAAACAGGGATTTTTGGTATTTGTTTTGGTTCATGACGAAAATGAATAGTAACAGTATTTTCATTATTAGTTGAAAATGATGTTGCACTAATACGTCGAGATGTATTCGAAGTATTGTCTTTAGGTAATTTTTTATTTGTCAATGATGACGATGATCTAATAGCAAGATCGTTTTTATTAGAATAGTTATTTGAACTAAACAATCAAATAATTTGGTTTTTGTTTCAATAAAAAAAACTTTTTTTTTCTATTACTGAATATCAATTTGTTGTTTTTTATGATCACTGGGTATACGAGGATGATGAGGTTTTTTAGAAGTA
This sequence comes from Rotaria sordida, assembly GCA_905250125.1. Taxonomy (NCBI): domain Eukaryota; kingdom Metazoa; phylum Rotifera; class Eurotatoria; order Philodinida; family Philodinidae; genus Rotaria; species Rotaria sordida. The sequence goes on along the minus strand of CAJNOL010001970.1, from coordinate 25,999 downwards.
AAATAACCTGTATTTAATGAACGAACTGTTGGACGTGCAGTTTTCAAAAATTTTGAATAATTAAAATAATCTCTTGGATCATTTAAACCTAAATAAGAGAAAAAAAAATCAAATTAAAATTCGAATTTAAAATTTTCGTTTCTGTTTTTTTTTAATATATTTTATTGATTTATTAGTTTACTTACGATATTCTGGTTTGCAAAGTAAATCTATAATAAAGAATCACAAGACAAAGAAGAAAAAATAGAACATTCCAGTGTGTGTGTATATAAGAAAAAACAACCCAAATCAAGTGAAAATTTTCGTGCTTATATAAATTAAAAGAAATTCTCTTTCTTACCAAGTTTATATGCTGGTAAATCTATGGTATTCTATTGATTTAGATAAATGAAATAAATAATTCATTAATATACCTGCATTAAAACGTCTAGTTAAAACGTCTACATAAGCATTTGTATGACGTGTTTTTGTATCTTTCATATCATAAATCTAAAATTTTCATAAGATAATAATAATAACATAAAATTATCTTTTTCTCAATATATATATTTACATGACATTTTTCTAATAAATATAATTTTTGACCATGTGTTAATGCTGGATTACGATAAATTCCACTTTGTCTCCAACGTCTATTTGATGGTTCTTTAATATGAAATTGTTGTAAACCAAGTTTAGGTCGTTGAGATTTTTCTACAACATAACGATAATATTGCCAAAGTGATTCAGCAAATGTTGGATCAGTTTGACATTCATTAACAAGTTTATCATAAGTTCCTGTAGCCGATTGAGAACGACGATGAATTGATAATGAACGATTTCGTTTGGTATGAGATGGTCTAGCTGTTTGTGGTCGACCTTAATACCAAAAAAATTTAATATTTTATACAAAAGAAAATCATACTAACGTGATCGTAGCGTCATATTTGGTTCAGGAGTAGAATGATCTTCTGTATTTTCAACTGAAACAAAACCTTTACACATACGATTATGCCAATATTTGTTTTGACCCTGAATAGTGTAAAAAAAGAAAAAAAAACAAACACCAACAACAAACAATATCGAATGATAACTGTAAACATACTTTCGAAATGTCGATAAGGATCAACTGATGCTCTTGGTAAAAGAAGTTTACTATAAAATGATTTTTTTTTTAACCTTGTCTCTGAAATAAATATTTTTTTATAATTATTAACAAACTGTGAATGTTTTGATTTTGGTTCTTGTTCAGATTCAAGAAGAGTTTCGTAGAATGTTTTATAATTTTCTTCGGATGGACGTGTAGTTTCTTTCGGTAAAATTTTTCCTCGTAAATGTGACTAAAGATTAAATAAAAACAAAATGAACAAACAAATAAAAAAAATAGAATTTTCATAATTTATATTTTATCTTTTCATACATATTTATATCGTTGATTAAGTAGAATTAAACCAGTACTTGTATTTGATACATCATAGAAGCCAGCAAATGGACTTGAATAAGGCCATTCGTTCTTTGTTGAATAGCTTGTTCTATGTATTATTCTTATTATTATTATGTCAATATAAGGTTGCTACTGATTATGTGTGAAAATGAAATGCAACAAAAAAAAAAAAAAAACGAAATTGAATATATTATTTACCGGGAAAATAATTTCAAGTATTCTTCACGTGTCTTGCCAGGTCCGATACTCGTATGAGATTCGTTAAGTCTGCCCAATTGTCGAAATATTGCTTCTGTCGACATACACTTCTTCTTTCCTTTCAATAGTTCCTGTCAACAAGCAAAAAACTGCAGTATGATTATTTTTTTCAATTAATTTCAATCTTTCTTTTTTTCTGATTTATGTTGGATGACGTTTCTTTTTTCTTCTAACTATTGTTTTTTTTTGGTTACAAAAAAAAAGTGTTGTTTGATGAGAACCTTTTGATTGATTGTTATATCGAAAGAGAAAAGTGTTAGACAATTCAATGTGTGTAGAAATGCCATTAAGAGCATACATGTATGAATGTGTGAAGCATTTTAAGTATTGGCAGGGGCACACATATGTAATATATTTCATTTATTCTTAGGCTTTTTTTTTTTCTATTTTAGTAAAATGCAATCAAAAACGGAAATTAAACTTATAAAACACGGAAGACAAAAAGAAAAAGAAAAAAATTTTTCTATGCATAACTAGTTGGTGTTCGAGATAATATTTCGAATTTACAATTTAATTTATTATTATCATAATGTTCATGTTCAGTATTAATTATATAACTATCATAATCAGATGGTTGACGATATATAAGAAAGACAAGCATTGTTAAGATAATTATAAATAAAAATATAGCTGGAACAAATATAGCAACAAATATTTGAGCATTAAACTGCCCATTAAATAGTTGATTATTACTGATTGAAGCCGACATTGATTGTCAGAAGTACTTGATACATAATGAATAAGAATATGATGAATCTAAAAAGAAAAAGAAAAGCAAAATAACAAACCTTGATAAATATTTATTTGATATTTACTTTTGTTAAAATTTTTTTGTTGTTTTGTACGTTGAAATTTTTTATTCACGTAGTTATATGTGTATCTTTGTTAAAATGAAATAGAATAGTATTCAGTCGAATTAATATTTAACTTGAACTGAGCTATATAAAAATCGGTTAATCGATCGGAAGAATAAATGGCTATAGGATATAAATTTTGAAAAATGATATTGACTATAACATTTGTACATGCATCGTATGCATGATTATATGTGACATTCTTTTCATTTAATCGATTATATTCCTTCTCTTTCTCTTTCTCTTTCCTTCATCATCCATCCTCTCCAATAGCAAGATGAATTCGTTCTTATTCTTGTTCAATATATATATGTATGTATATATATATATATAAATCGCTACGTAACTACCACTCAGAGAAGATTAGTTCTTACTTGACTCAGTCAATTCATTCACTCAAATCTCATGCCGATCATAATCGATCTACATCCATATACACAATCACATACATATAGCAAATAGAACAACAGAAGAAAAAAAAGAAAACGAGGAAAAAAAAAGCTTTATAGACCAAGGTTATAAAAGAAAAGAAACATATGTAGATGTATTGTTTTACACTTCTGTACATATTTGATGACTAGTCAAACTAAGATTTGGTTGTTCTACAATTGTCAATGATTTGGAATGCGACATTGTTGATCTTGCTGATGAAAGTGATGATGGATTTAGAATTGATGCAGATAAACGTTTTCGTCTTGGTAATGGATCTGAATTTCCATTTAAAGTAATACGATCACTATGAAAACTAATAGGACGAAGATTTGTCATTGAATTTGATTGTAAAATTAAACTACTCTTTGATGTTGTTAATATTGAACCAGTTTGTCTTTTACGTAATATAGAAGGTTTTCGTCGTAGAACAGATAAATGATTAGATGTTGGATTTATTGAATTAATATGATTTAAATGTGCTAATAAATGACGTTTTCGATGTTCAATTATAATAACACAAACTCGATAAAATTGTAATAGAACAACAAGAAAATTTTTTGTTGTAAAAAATATATTTGATTGTGAAATGATTTTATAATGAATTATTAAACCAAGACGAAGACAAAGAAATGGACCATCTTGTAAAAGAATTGTAGTTGAAAGAGCCTAATAGATAATTATATTAGTTTAGATTGTTGTTATTGTTTTTTTTTTTTCTTTAAATAAAACATAAGAGAAAAAAAAACACATTTTACCCATAATTCAGTTTCCCAAAATAATCGACAACCAAAACATGTTTCAATTTCTTGAGAATTTTTTCGTTGAAAATCTTCTGTACGATTTTTACGTGTTTTTGTTGATGTAACAACAAGTGTAAATTGTATTAAACTTATTGACCAAGCTGTTAAAATAAGATGTATTATAGTTAAATTACGTTGAACATCATGTTCTTTAAATGCTTCAAATAATTCAATTATATCCGCTGTTAAAAAAGTAAAATGAAAATATTAATGAAACAAACATCAAAAAATAATTTTACCTGCTGTACCAATATAGACAAGTAATAATTGAGAAAGTTGATCACGTGTCATTGTTTTACCAACAGGTAATAACCAACGTCCAATAATAAGAACAAGAAGAAGTGTTTGTTCAACAATTTGTGTCCACATTTCAGCTGGAATTTTCCATGGGACGAGCTATTTTTAGAAAATAATACAATATACAAATTATCATAACAAAAAAAGAAAGAAGAAATATGATATTGATGTTGTTTTTTTTTTTATTACTGGTAATGTATCTTCAATATCATGTTGAAGAATTCCTGTTGATACAGGAATTAAACCAAGTGCTTGTGTTACATTAAATTTTGATCGTCTCTCAGCAAGATCAAGTTCAAGAAACCATACACTTGGTATAACTGTACATAAATAAAAGAATACAGATGGACAAAACCTAAAATTAATAAAAACCATGATGAATAAGATCATTATAAACATATTTAATCTATGATTACCATTTCCATTCATGACCATTATTAACATAGAGTGTAACAAAAAATTCAGCCGGGATACCAAAAAGACTTTATAGATAGAAGACGAAAAAACAAAAAAAAAGAAAACAAATTAAATGTAAAAACAAAATTCTTTTTTTTTCCTTACGTGATAGCTTGAAACCAGTATTTATTTTGTTTATATACTAATGCTACTCGCCAAATAGCTGCAATACCATGAATAGCAAATAATATTCGAGCAGCTGCTGCCGCTGTAATGGCAACCAATTCGGACATAATCCACTAGAAAACAAAAAAAAAAAAAAAAGAACAAATTAAACTTGTGTTGTTGTTTTTTTTTTCTTTGTTATTATAAATTAGAAATGCTCATAGATAGATCAACTAAATCAAACAATATCAGAATAATATCCCAAAAAGAAGAAAAAGAAAGAATGAGATATTAGATATGATTTGTCCAAACAAAAAGATAATGAGAACAGATTACATCATATTGATTAGAAAGAAAATATCTTACTTTTGCATTCTTATAACGTGAACGATATTTTGATATTTTTCTAGCCATGACGCCATTGAAAAATGGATAATTAAATTTTCTAATATTTCTTTTTTAATCTATACCAAACTAAGGACAATAATAAAGTATCCATGTATAGCAGGTCGTCTGACTGATTTTATCAAATGTTACTGTTTTTGCATATACTAATGGTATAGATCAAAATATATCTGTTGAAGCTATCGTATGGAATATATACTCATTGTATTCATGAATCGATAATTTCTTTTCCCTATTTTTTTTTCTTGTTTTCATACTCGAATTATCGATATAAAACCAAAATAGAACGATGTATCATCCGTTATATATAAGTAGAGAAGTTCTACTCACCTACATATTACATATTATTCATAATTGATCTTGTTATTTATTTAGGAATTCTATTCAACCTCAATGGTTCTTTTATCGGGTCAGTTGCATATTTATATAAAATATATTTTCGTTACATCATTATGATTCACATAAGGCATTCATTAATTAATTTACTTTATATATTTCTCATTATTACATATGCTTATGTGTATGCATACACTTGATTGATTTCAGTCGAGCATGTCCCAAATCGACTAATGTTGTTCTTATATAAAGTATGCGACAAGAGTACTTATTCTTTTCTTGTAGTTTTTTTGTTACTTGTATACTTTCTCTCTCGCTGTATATGAGTATATATCGGTTCAAATACAAGTATAAGTACATACTTAATCGGATGACAACATCTGACAATCATTATTGGCTGATCTTTTCATTCTGTTGTAAGAACACAGATGATATATTATGACCTCGGAAACGGAGAACCAAAGGTTTAACAACAAGTTTCTGTTTTATTTATTATTATTAAAGATTGTTGAATACATTGTCATCTCTATGTTCTATAAACAGATGGTGATCGAATAACTTACTGACAAATGATGTTGCCTATCTTGAAATAGAGGTTGATCAATAATTGGAATCGATTGAAACAATGTTCCTCGACGCAATCGCATTCTGATAATTTTCTATGCCAATTATGATGTAATAATCAATATAAGAATGTATACATTTTTTCGTGTTTACACTCTATCTTCTTAATTTATTTATCGTCGAATAATGAAATATTGTAATAAGTGACGAATAAATAAAAAAGAAAAAATAAACCAAGATCGTGTACATTTATGGATGTCGTAAGAAAAAAAAAAGTGATGTCTGAATCAATTGCTTTTCTTAGCATTCTTTTTTTTTGGTGTCGTATAGAAAAAGCGAACAAATATGAGAGCAGATGGAAAGATGTATTTGGATAATAGCAAACAGTGATTTATTGGATCCATTAAATAATTCTAAGGATACTTGACAAGGAATCATATGGTATCCATCATTTGTTCATTGGGATCGAAAGTTGATTCTTATCACATTGTTGAATTAATCTAGTTTGTTGTTTTTTTTTGTATTTGTCGTCACAATTTGATAGAATAAAAATTTAATTTAATTATTTTACATATGTTCAATAAATGATATCGTTAAAGATAACAGTTTTATGCTTAACAAAAACAAACTATTAGAAAGATGAAAGTTTAAATTGAAATTTTAGCGATATTGGTAACGGAAAATCTTTTTTATTATTTTTTTTTAACATTTCTCAAATTCTAGAATCAAATAATAATATTGTACAAAATGTAGAAGATAGAAATAGAAGATATTTGTAGAAGAAAGTAATAAAAAAAAGTCTCCTTTTGACATTCATTTAATACGTATTATTTATTGTATGTCTTTTGTATCTATATGTGAACAATGATAAATGGTAAATATATTATTTTAACAAATTAGTCAAACAATCAACTAAATTAGTTTGATATTGAAATAATGTCATAGAAAATGTAATACTAGACAAAAAAAAAATAATATATTTTGTTTTTATTCTATGCTCCAACATTTAGTCAATTATCAAATCATCAAAAGAAAACTATTATTCAAGTTCTCATTTCGTTTTTCGATTTAAATTAACTAAAATAGTTAATGTACCATGAATGACTAAGTAGTTATTAGCATATCTGAAATTCTACACTTTCAATCTATCGAACATGGATGACAGAAACATGAATCCAATGATTTATTATTTAATTTTAAAGAAGAAAAACAAATAACTATTACAGATATAATGACATAAAAAATGAAATTAAACTCCTTCGCACAACAGAAGACACCGAATCTTCTATTATGTCCAAGCATACAAATTTTTCAGGAGAGAGTCTTGTATTGTGTCCCATCTATTTTCATAATTCTTAATTAACAGAGTATTTCAAAAAACCAAAAACAATTTCCAAGATTTACAACGAGATTCAGGAATGAGAAAATTTTATGATCGAATGAATTAATATAAAATAGTACAAAGTAATGACACATTCTATCATATAAATATGATAAAACTCTGATGTTTTATTATACGAGGTAATAGACTGTTTTATTGTAAACATGGTCAATCGAACATACAGACAAATATGCATGTCAATGAAATGGAATTCATGCATGAATTGAATTTAACAAAAAAAAAAAAAGAACGTATAGTATGATCAAATGTAAACTACTAATGTCAATGTTGATAAAACAATAACATGTTTGAATGTTTTTATTTGATTCTTATAATGATAGAATACATTTTATATTTGATATTATGAAGTAAATGAAAAAGTACGTTGTAAACCAAGAACTTTTTGTTCATCTATAAATAATGAATTATTTTTAATAGTTAAATCTTCTTCAATAGTTGTTTTAAGATGAAATAAATGTTGTAAAATATATTTTTCTTCAAATAAATTTTTTTGTAAATTATCAATTGAATATTGTAAATTATTAAATTCTTGAGAAAGTTTTAAATATTCACGATCATTTATATTTTCTAATATAGGTCTTAAAGAAAGAAAAGATATTCGACATTGTATTATATTAATAAAAATTTCTTTATTTTGAATTGTTTTTTTCAAAAATTCAATTGTTTTTTCTGTATTTAAAATATTTTCATTAATTTCATTTAATTGATCTTGTAAACAATTACGAATAGATTTTATTTCATGAATATGTTGTTTCAATACTATATCAATAGTTTCCCATTGATTAAAAATATTTTGTTCAATATAAGAAATATTTTTTATTGAATAAATTAATTCATTTGATATTTGAATTTCACAATAAATTTGTTCAATAAAAATCTTCGTACGTTTCAACCAATTCAAATAATTGATATCTCCTGTATCAAAAATGACAAAAAAAAAAAATATATAAATCCGGTGTGAGAAAAAGTATTGCGACATTTTTTGTTCCTCGGATGATAAGACTAAATCTTTATTTTTGGAATTTTAATACACTGCCAACACTGAATACGTGGATCATCATGTTGCTTTCCACAAGAAAAAAATCAGGAAAGTCCATTTTGTGATTAACAATTAAGGTCATTTTTAATCAAATCAATATTAGATAAAATGAACCTGTTCCAAGCACTGTAAAAAACCTAAGCCTTCATCACTTCACCAATACTTCCTACGAGCAGATATGGAATCGGTACCGGTATCATCTTTGCCTACGATATCAGGACTGATTTATCTTCAACGTATTTTCATCATCTTCAGTTGAAACTAAATTCTTATTATATTATGTTGTTAAGCTTAATTCTTTTTTACTATTTCTTTCAACAATCAAGGAAATTTCATCTTGCGATTTGTATATCAAGCTCATTGTTTTTTTTCTTCGAGAATGTATTTGAAAGCAACATAGCAAAGAAAATATTTTATTTCAAGGCGAAATATTCACATCAATTGATTGTATTTTAGATAAAAATCAATAATAATCGTCATGCTTTTAAGACCATATTAGATCTTGAATTGGTTTCAAGCATTATAGCGAAGATGAATAAATAATTTGCTGACTTTATCTTATTTTTTCCTGTAGGAAATAATACGTATTCAATATTAGAAATCTATAAAATTTTAAGAATAGATGTTACTGAACAGAATTACATGCAAAACAAAAAATGTCACAAAACTTTTGCTTGTACAGTCGGTATATTTTTTTTCTTCTTCTCATTAAAATAAATATTCTAACCTGATACATTGTTTTTATAATTACTGAAACATAGTAATGTATTAGTTAAATTAAGTGCAGTATTTTCTAGTAGGAGAGCATAAAATTTATCGTTTGCTTCAATTTCAAGTTGATATAATCTTTCTCGATTTAAATAAATTTGTTTATTAATTTTTTCAATTATGCCATTGTTAATAGAATTTTTTGCATCAATAAGCATATTGATTAATTTTATTAATTCACAATCTACATTATCATGAACAAGATCAATAGTTTGACGTTTTTCACGTTCATATAAATTTTCTTCTACTATTTTAAGGCTTGATATTATACGATTGAGAAAATGTTCTATTTGTTGTCGTTTTATTTCAAGTTCATTAATAGTATCATTTAATTTTTGACGTAATTTTTCAATTTCATTTTTCCAAAAATTAATTTCTTGTTTGATACTAGAACAAGATAGTTCATTTCTTCTATATTTAATTATCAATTAAATATTCATACATGTAAATTTCATTTGTTGATTTCCATTGATTTTTACATATTTGATCATCTATTTCACGAGTTAAATATTCACTTTCTATATTTAGTTCTTTATTATCATTTAGAATTTCATTAGTATTAATAAATTGATTACATTCAAAATTCAACCAATCTTTAGATGTATAGAGAGATGTTTTGGCACTAGTAAACAAAGGTGGAATTTTAATTGAATCAAAATTTTTCAAATAATAACATCTGTTTGATGGATTTGTCTATATTTAAAATAAAAAAATATGTTTATAGAAAATAAAACATAATTATCTACAGGAAAATTGATGATTGTACTTTGATTGCTATTTACTGTATACGAAGGCAAAATAGTTGATCGATAAAAATTTCTTGAATATTGATTATTGAATGATTGTATTGATGAATTAGACTGATTACATTCGTTATTTCTTGATTGATTTATGTACATTTTTAATTAACTATGATAAGAAACTAAAGTCAATGAAAGAATATTGATTTTCTATAATTACACTTTTTTGATCTGTCACAAGTCAATTTACTACTGTCTAGTATATTTATATTTAGTACTAATGATTCATCTTTCTTATATACATACAAAAATAATGGCGCCCTAAATTGATCTATTTATACAAGTTCGTTTGTTTGTTTGTTTGTTTGTTTGTTTCTTATTTTATATAATAAAATCAAACATTTCTATTATAAGATAAAAGTTAATTAGCAAAAAAAATAGACTTATATCATCTCCTGATTAGACAGTTGTCAACTTTGAATTTTCTTCGTCTTGACAACTGCAACTACTGTTCTATAGTGTCAGTTAGCAAAACAAAATAAAAAGAAAACAATAAATAAAAACCCATAAATATTTAAAAAAAAGAAAAAGTATTCCAAAAAAACAAAGTTTTTGTTTTAAATTGTAGATCAATCTTGTAAATTTCAATGAAATTCTATTAAGTCATTGTTTTACTCCAATTGATCGGATTATCAGCTAGTATAGCTCGTTCAACATGCCATTGATGCATACGATGCCATTGATCATATTCCCATTTATTTTCCATTAACTAAAATAAGACATACGACATTATATTTTATTTAAAAAAAAAAAATATATGTTTTTTTTTTCCAACTTCTTTATTTTTAACAGTAAATTGTAATAATAATTTAGCTCGTTCAATTTGTCGTTGTTTTTCTTGTTCGAAATATTGTCGATCTTGTTCAAGAACAACTTCAGTTGCACGATTTTTTATTTCTAATTCAATTTTGTCAGCTTGGACTTTTTCTTCCATTTGTTCTTTGAGTGTTGATCGAATTTGTTTACTTAATATAATGAATAGAAATTGAATACAAAAAAAAAAAAAAAAAGAAAAAACAACAAACAAAATAAATATTTACTTGTACATTTCACGTTCTTCCATATGGGAATATGGATAAGTAGTATATTGCATATGTTGTTGATTCCATTGTCGTTGTTGCATAGCTTGTACTCGTTTATAATTATGATAATGTCTATCTTGAGTTTCAAACATTGTTGTCATTTTCATTGGATCATCAGGTCGACTAGCAATAATACGTTGTGGTGCTACATAAAAATCATATTGATGACGTATATCTTCACGTTTTACAGGCTCCCATAGATAATCATAATCAGGTTGTTCACGAACTAATGGTTTCCAAATTGAATTCAATGTTTGTATATTAGTTGTTTTTGAATGTGGTAATTGTTTTAAAATTTCATCTGATCGAGCAATAATATTTATTTTTGGTGTACGTATATGTGCTGATGGAACTGTACAACGTACTGGTGAAGATGAAGATAATTTACGTGAATAACGTCTTGGTAAGGATAGTTGTCGTTGTTGTTGTCCAGTGAATTCAGATTCATGATGAAATGATTTTGTTCTTGACAATCGTGGTGATTCGAGTGAACGTACTGGTGTAGCTTTAATGTCAAGATATGGTAAGACTGTCATTATTGTTTTGTTTTTTTTTTACAATATTGTTCAATCAAAAATTCATTTCAATTCACTCAAACCTTTTTTCCAGCAATTTAATAAACGTACAAGCTGTATGACAATGGTTCGCTTGTTTCAACGTCAAGTATTAGAAAAAAACATGACTACTAAATTTTTTTTGTCTCCATGTTTTTTTTATATTATACTCAAACAATAACAACAGTTAAACAAGAAAAGTGTTTGTTTGGTTAAAAAACAGACTTTATTCGCGTTGTTGTGATCACCATCATCATCTAATGAATTGAATATAAAAGCTAAAATGAAGTAGAGAAAGAAAAAAGAAATGAAATATTTCACTTAATGTTCATGTGTTTCTTCAAGCACAAAAACATTTTGACGACAAGTTTTAATGCATTGTCTTTTCTCAAGGCAAAATATAAAAACAAAAGAAAAAAAAAGAATCAAAACTATTCATTCTTTTGTTGTTGTTCGTTGAAAATGTTCTGATACTTGTTTTATTTTGATAACCAAAGAAAAGATTATTAGAAAACGAAATTAAAAAAAAAGACGAGAGAGAGAGAGAGAGAGAAAGGTTTACACACAATGTTTTATAAAGAATTATAGAAAAACACGTTCACAATGTGAGTCAATGAATAAGGAAAAAGACAAACATAAAAAATAAAATATTGTCGGCAAGAATATAAAATACGAAGAGAAGATAATGGCAGTATTTAATTTGTTTAACCTGTCATTAATTTGTAAAATTCTATTTCAAAAAAAAAAAAAATATTTGAAAATAAATAAAATTATTAAAAATAAGATATTAAATACGAACCTTCGTAATCAACTGTACCAGAACCATCTTCATCGACTTCCGAAATGATTTGCTCAACTTCATCATCAGGCATGTCGGGATCAAGTGCTTTAAAAATCATTTTTAAATCTGCTACCTAAATAAAAAACAAAATAAAATTTTGCTAATAAAAAATGAACACAATCAATTTTTATTTTCATTATTTTACATCGATGACACCACGACTGTTCTTATCAAATACACGAAATACTTCACGTAATTCTCGTTCATCATCAGCTTCCTTTGCTTTCTTAGCCACCAAGGCAAGAAATTCATCCTAAATAAAAAAAAATAAATAATAATATTATTAAAAAATTTCTTTCTTGTTCTTATTCTTCTTAACATACAAAATCAACTGTACCACTACCTATATACAAAAAAACAAAAGAACAATTTATTATATCATCTGAAAAAAATAAAAAATAAAATCTCCGTTTTAACTAACATACCATCACCATCGACTGCCTCAATACATTCGGCTAATTGATCAGGTTTTAAATTATGTCCAAGATTTTTCATGACTGTGCCAAGAATTGATGTTGGAATTTCACCTTTTTTTTCTTTATCATACATATTAAATGCATCGCGAATTTCAGAAATTTGATCTTCACTTAATTGAAATTCTTGTTCTTCTTCTGCCTATTATATTCATATATAAATTATTAAATTATTATCTTTCAAAACGAGAAAAAACAAAATCCGCGTCACTCACCATTATGAGATAGATATTATTTAGTTGTTAAGATAGAACGTCTTCTTTGGCAAATATCTATTGCTAGTTCCTTCGGGACGATGTCTTCAAAAAGAGCGAAACAGAACACACAAAAAGAAGAGAAATAGAGAGAGAGAGAGACAGAACGTTGTTTATTTCCTATAAATAATAACATAAGAATATTCTACATAAGAATATTCTCGATGGTACTGAATGTGTGCATGCTAAAGAACAAGGGAGTAAATCAACATGGAAATAGCCAAATATACAGCAATCTAGAAAAGAGATAAAGAAGAAAAAAAGAAAGCATGCTATTGAAAACAACAAGAAGAATCTTTCTATGTACACCATACCGCAATATGTATACGAAAGCGGATATATACAAGAAAGAAAAAGAAATAAGGCATCAATATTGTCGTTATACTATGTTAGTCAAATAAGGAATGGCTGATTCTCTTCTTGTGGATACGAGAAAAAAAGAATATTTAAGAAAGCGTAGGATCTGTGCCGATAATAACAATGCCATTAATAGAAGTGTCTAGGTTCTAGTATGGTTGATGCTAATGATAAGAATAGTTGGCCACAGAAGACAAGTTTTCAAATATGGTCACGTACTCGTATAAAAGAAAAAAAAAGAAACAAAAGTCATATAAACAAATTTTTTTGTATGGTATAAAAGAAAGATGCTTTTTCAATAGAAATTTTCTTTGACTCAAATATTATTTTTGTTTTTTCGTTTGATCGGATAGATATTTTTTCATATATTAGTTAGAAAATTCGTATCATGAATGACAAAAAACAATATCATCATCCATAACTATCATATTATCAAACCATGTCTGGCTTTTCTTGTTTAGTTTTCTCATCATATTTCACATACAGTTATTGTTTTTAGGTTATTAAAATTATTCAAAAGAAAAACATCTGGACAATATATATATATACATATTTTCTCTTGCTTTAGCTATGGCATATATATAATGAAAAGAATGACAATGTTGATCATCAAGAAGTAAATCGTCCTTATTATTATTATTGCAGGCATTCAATAAGAGTAAAGAATGAAACAACGATATAATAGGCAATACGAAGCACTCAAACATAGAAACATACAAGAAAAAAAGAATTATTGTGTTACTGCTGTTGTCTTTTTGGATCATGCTAGTAGACTAGTGTTCGCTATCGAAGAAATTCCGATAATCGTCGTATGATGTGCCGACGCGCATGCATTCAACAAATTTCTGCTCTTAGGTTGTAGTATTTGGCTATACAACGATTGAGACCTATACTACTAAATCTCATACCATAGACTGATGGATACATAGAATATGTTCCCGAACGATGCAATTAAATGTATATATTTAGATGAGATGGATATAAACAGAGGCAAAGCATAACATCAAGAATTTAGGGAACAGCTGGTTTAGAAATATATCTTTTTTTTTTCTTCTTCTTCTTCTTTTATTTTCTTTGCTTCGGCTTTATCGTTTTATTAACGATCGTGTGAAAAATCCAATATCTTGTTAGTGTTCTTTTGTTCTCTCTCACATTTATTTATTCATTCATTCATTCATGTTCAACATTATTATTATTTACAATTATTGTAAATACTACTGATGACAATGCGAACAAATTTTATTTCTATTGAACAAGAGAATAGTAATGTATCAAGAATTAATAATTTTTAGTTTTTATGAAAAAATTTTTTGTTTTTGTTTTCTAAATAGAACTAAAAGAAGCTTTTGCTCTATTCGATCGACTTGGTGGTGGTGTAATTAGTATACAAGATCTTGCTTTTGTTATGCGTTCTATTGGCTATGAAACAACACCATCGGAATTAGAATCTATGATTCGAGAAGTTGATCAAGATGGTTCGTTTTGTTGAATGTAGAAATTAATAAAATGACATATTTCTTTTCCTTTTTTTTTAATAAATATTTAGGTAATGGTCTTATCGATTTTGATGAATTTAAAGAAATGATGAATCGTAAAGGTGATAGTCGATTAGAAATGTTTAATGATGAACTTCTTAATGAAGCATTTCGTATATTTGATAAAGATGGAAATGGTTTTATTAGTGAAATGGAACTTCGTTCTGTGATGAGTAATCTAGGTAATAATGTTTTTTTTTATTTTTTTTAATTGTAAATAAAAGAAAAAGAATAAAAGAAATAAATGAATTATTGTTTTGTTTTTTTGTATTCAATATTATAGGCGAGAAATTAACTGATGATGAACTTAATGATATGATCAAAGAAGCTGATTTAGATGGAAATCATCAAGTTGATTATGCTGAATTTTCTGCACTTGTTCGACGTCTTCTACAAATAGAAAATCTTTCAACAACAATCAATGGAACTGGAGCATATGAAGGACGTGGAATTATTCCATATATTGATGAAGATCTCGAAGAAGAATTTACTGATCATCTCAATGACAATAATAGAAAGTGAAACGACAGATGTATTTATATATTAATGTCGGATGAAGAAAAAGAAAACAAAAATATATATGCAATAATGAGCTCAGAATATTTTTCTATTATTTTTTTCTCCCTCTTCATTTTTGTCTTCATAATGTTTATGGATAATTAAACTTAAAAATATATAAAACAAAAAAATAGAAAAAAAAAACCAAATATTTTCCTATGTAAAGTTTAACAACAACAACAACAACAACAAAATAAAAAGATGCATTGTTCAGATAGAAATCTACATAATGAAATTGCATTTCTATTTTGATTGACATTTATTATGATGATTTATTTTATTTACTTTATATTAAATCATTTTAACTAGCTAATAATTTATACATGTACTCAAAAAAAAAAAATTAATCAAATTTTGTCTGTTTGAGCAAACAAAGAAAAACAAATTGTTTTGCTTGTTGTTTTTTTTTACTATAGACAATAGATGAATAAAAATTAGAAAGGTAATCTTTTTAAAAGTTTATCCGTATCAATATCCTGTGGTAAATCACCAAATATAGAACCACGATTAGGTCCAAGACGTGATGAACAAAATGCATCACTAACTGTTTCTGGTAAATGACGTATAAGTAAAGCAGCTTGAAGACATAATGCTAATTGTGTAGCTAATGTTCGTGCATGACGTTCAAGTATTTCATTAGAAAGATTTTTTGTTAATAAATTTTTTTCAATACGTTCCATTGCTGTATCTAAATATTTATTTGAACCTTTGGTTTCATGCATAAATGATAAATAAGCTTGAAGTGATTCAGGAGATTTTTTCATTGCACGTAATATATCTAAACAAATCACATTACCGCTACCTTCCCTAAAAAAACAAAAATACAATAATCACATCGATAGTGGTTTTTTTTTCTTTTTTGATGAATAAATTTTATCTACCAAATACTATTTAATGGTGCATCACGATATATACGAGGCATAATTGATTCTTCAATAAATCCAGCTCCACCAAGACATTCTAATGCTTCATATGTTGTTTCAGGTGTTCGTTTACAAATCCAAAATTTTGCTATTGCTGTAGCTATACGAGCAAATGCTTTAACTTCATCAATATTTTTTGATTGTTTATTATTATAAGTTGCATCAAATAATGTTGCAAGATACATAACAAGTGCTGTAGCAGCTTCTGATTCAAGTAATAAATCTATTAGAACTTGTTTCATAAGTGGTTGATCGATTAATAATTGACCAAATGCTTTTCGATGACGAGCATGCCAAGTAGCCTAACATAAAAGACAAAAAAAAAACAAATTTCTCTAGAGATAATCATAATTCTCAAAGACGATTAATTCAACATAATAAAGACTATTTCTAATTAAAAGTTTTTTTTTTTCAATATAGTTTTATAATACAAAAAAAAAAAAAGAAAATATCAAATTATTACCTGTAATAAACCTTGTCGCATTAATGCTGCACTTCCAACAGCAGCATCTAAACGTGTACCATTTACCATTTCAATAATAGTTTTAACACCATCATGTTCTTTACCCAGAAGCCACTAAATTATATTTATTTATTTATTTAAATTTAATTTAAAATAATTAAATATTTCTATTTACAGCTTGAGTATTATTAAATTCAATTTCACTTGATGCATTTGATTGATTACCAAGTTTACTTTTTAATCGTTGTATATAAAATGGATTTCGTTCACCATTTGGTAACCATCGTGGAACAAAAAAACAAGATGGTATATTATTTGTTGATGATTTATTATTTATATCATCATTTTGTATATGTGCAAGAACAAGAAAACCATCACACATTGGTGCTGAACAAAACCATCTAATAAATAATAAAAATATAATTATTAAATTAATAATTTATTATAATTAATAAATTTTAAATTTACTTATGACCGATAAGAATATAACGTTTTTCATCTTTATTATCACAATAAGCTTGTGTTGTATTTGCACGAACATCACTACCACCTTGTTTTTCTGTCATTGCCATTCCTTAAAAAAAAAACAATATAAAATAGTATTTTTGTTTTGATAAAATAAATCATCTAACCAATTGTTAATCCAGATTTAGTATTAGCTGGTAAACATCGTCGATCATATTTACGAGATAATATTTTATTTAATGGAAAGCTATTTGTTATATTTGAACTTGTACGATGAAGATATCGATGAAGTACAGGATAACCAGCATATGTCATTGATAAAGGACAACACACACCAGGTTCTACATGACTAAGTATATAAAGTGTTGCCTTGAAACAAAAAAAAAAAACAAATTTCAATTCAATAAAAAAAAACCCAATGTCAATGATTTACTGCATGTTGTAGATGTCCATGTGGATTAATTTCAGTTTTAGTTCCTGATAATGGTTCCCATGCAACAGAATGAACCTATTCAACAAAAAAAAGAAAACAAAATGTTTTCTTTTTTCTCGTATTTATTTGAATTGCTTACACCATATCGCATGCCTATTCCCATAAGATCATGATAAGAAGGATGAAAATGAACTTCATCAATACGTTGTCCATAACGATCAAATTGTTGTAATGTTGGTAGATATCGATTAGCTCGATGTCCTTGTTCAAACCAATGAAAACTACCTAATTCAGCAGCCATTTCTATTGTTTGTCCACCATTTTCTTTTGTAACAAATGTTTGTAATGCTAAATCACTTTCATATAGATCCACAAATTCAAGTGGTGGTACCTGATTTGTTACTTGATGTGTAAATTGTTGTGTCATTGGTCGTCGTGGAGGTTCATAGGTATGCGATGATTGATGACCTTCTGTTACATTTTGTTGTTTTTCTTCTTGATTATTTTCATTATTATTATTAATAGAAGTTTTTACTTGTGTTACAACAGTTCGTTGTAATAATGGTCGACTAATTAATAATAAAGGAGAACGTAGCATTATCACTATGCTTATTTTCTAGAAAGATAATTGCTTAATATCATCATCATCAACATCATCAATGCTTATTTATTACCATATTTTCTTTAATTCAAATTATAATTATAATAATATGTACGATACATGATTAGAACAGAAGCGTAAATTAGTCGTATTTTTTTTTTTAGATTTTTGTTTTTTTAATAAACTAACACTAGAAGGAGGAAGAAAAAAATCGCATAGATCATACAAAACAACAAACACACACAACAGAGACGAAAAAAAAAAAACAAAAGCGAAAGAGCAAAATTAACGTATTTAGCCGCTATACATTATATCTGGTATAAGGTGGAAAAATCTGCCCATATATATGATGTTACATATAAAAGAAACGGGAGAAACGAAAAAAAGAAAAGAAAACAAGATGCATATGCCTAAAAAAAACTCACACGCACGTAAACGTTCCTAATTTATGGCCAATAAAAGCATGAAAAAAAAAATAATGTATGAAATTTTCATTTTTTTATTATTATTTTGCTCTAATTTTGAATAGCTTGCCAAAGTCTTGGATAAACATCTTTTTTGCATTTTTTTGATGTTTTAACAAAATTCATTAAACCTTGATAATCACTTGTATTACCCATAAATAAAAATGCTGAACGTGCATGTTTCATTAATGATGTTAATTCTTCAATATCATTATTTGTTGTCATATGTGCCATTTTATTATGTACACAACGTGTATATGCATGTAAACATTTTTGCATTAATGATTGTACAAATGGTAAACGTAATATTTGATTTGATGATGAACCATTTGGATTATTTTGTGAAACATTATAGATATTAAATGCAAGACTATGTAATAAATATGGATTAACAATAACAGCTGTTGCTGTTGTAACAAATTCTTGTAATTCAGCATTGCCTAAATAGAATTGAAAGAAAAAAAATATATAGTTTTTGTATTTAAAATACTGGATGATCTTTTTAATTGAATTTCCTTTTTTTTTTGTTTTTTTTAGAGGAAAAAATTGTACAAAAATGATTATTTTCTCATACCTAATTTAAGTGCAATTTTTAAAAGCCATTTGACATCTTCACCATAACGTGGTGTTGGATGATTTTGTTCACTACGTCGTTCCATATGTGCATGATTTTGACGAGCTCGTTCTAATGCAAGTGTATTCATTGCTAACATACCAACACGAAATGCATTAAGTAAATATTGACGATGATTTGGATCCGTTTGCTGTTGTTGTTGTTGTTGTTGCTAAAAATGAATTATTAATTAAGAGAAAAAAAATTTTTTTTTCTTTTTGAATAAAAAAATAATTTTTACTTCAGCTGATGGTGTTGTACTTGGACTAGTAACATTTGTTTGTTGTGTTGTCGTTGTTGCTGAAGGTGAAACATTTGGTTCTGTTACTGGTGATATAACTAATGGAATTTGTCTAATAGGATAAAATGTTTGTTGTTGTTGTTGTTGCTGTTGATTTTGATTAGGAGAATAAATTTGTGGATTTCCTGTTTGTGTTACATGATGTACAGTATATGCTGTAGGAAAATTTCCTGGACTAACAAGTATAGCATTAGCCATTTGTGGAGGTGGTGGATGACGATGATGATGTGAATGCGGATGAAAATTATTTGTTGGACCTGTATGAAAAGCAAAATGTTGTTGTTGTTGAGATGAATATTGTATTGGAATGATTTGTTGATATGGTACTTGTTGATGAAAACTTCCTAATTGATGATGATGCATTGGTGGTGGAGGTGGTGGTGGTGGTGGAGGACCATGTTGTGCTTGAATCATATAAGCATGAGTATTAAAATGTGTTGATGGATGTGATTGAAATGGTGTTGAAAAATTTGTATTTTGATTATTTGTTGTATACATCATTGGTGATGGTGATGTTGTTGTTGATGATGAATTTGTACTATTTGTATGTGTCCAATGTAAATCAATTGGATTTGTTGGTATTACAGTTGGATTATTATCAAATGTTTGTCGTATATCAACAACAGTTGTATCATCATCACTATTTAATGAATCACCTGTACGTTCATAATACATTTCATACCAACGTTTAGCAACTTCAAATAAAATATCAATAAATACTAAATTACCATCACGTGTGGCATTTTCAATTGTTGTTAATGCACGTTCAAGCATATCAATATTTTGTTCTTTACATTGTGCTAATGCTTGACGTATTTCAGCTGCATTTAATGCATGTGCATATTTTAATGTTGATAATGCTAATTCAGCAGCTGTACGTACAACAGCATTATCACGTGAACGTGATGCACGATCAGCTATAGCAGCACATTCAGGTGGTGTTAATTGTCCTTCCCAACATTCAATTAATATTAATATTGCTTGTAAACCAATATCAATAGCTGTTGATGTTATCCATGAAACAAGACTTGAATATGTACGTATCATCCAATTTATTTGAACATGATTATTAACACCAAGTGCATAAAGTGCAATTGTTATTGCACATAAATGTAAATTTCTATGTGGTGGTGGATAATTATGTGTTGGACCAACAAAAAGTGATGTTGATGTTGTACCACCAGCACGTTGTACAAGTGTTTTAGCTAATTCAAACATAAAATGACATAATGCTTCAGATGGTTGATTAGGTATACATGGTGAACGATTTTTTCCATTCGATGTATTCATATGACCTTTCGAATGTTTTAATATATGTGAATTGGGTGAAGATTGTTGTTGTTGTTGTTGTTGTTGTAAATTAATAGATTTTGGTATTGTTGAAGTATTTCTTGTTGTTGTTGTTGTTGTTGTTGTTAAATGAAGTGTTGGTGAAGAAAGAATTTCTGGTGATGATATATTCATATCCATACGTGATGGAGATTCATTTCGAACTATGAAAAAAAATGTTTTTATTTTAAAGAAGGGTTACGATATCGAACTAAAGCTGTAGGGTTTATCCAAATGAGGTTACAATCATTTTTTTTCAAGAGCTTCTTTCAACGTAAAACAATTATCGATTTCTCAAAAATGAATGTTTAGGTAAAGCGAAAATGGAGTTATCACCTTGTTGAAAGACAAAAAAAAGAAACTTGAAAAAGTGCGTTTTGTAGTGCAGCTTATCATCTACAACCTGATATGCAATGGGTCTCCAAAATTATTCAACAAGGTTTAATTCGGATTTTTTTTCGTGGCCCTTAAGTGCTAGAAAGAATCCAAATAGTGATTTGAATAGAGAATATTGTTGTCAACAAGAATCCGAAAAAATGATAGTCGTCATGAATTTTCCCAAAATAGGGTTTCTAGAAAACCAAAACCCTGATTTTTCAATGTTCAGAAGCCGCAATAGAAAATTTGTTTTAATAGTCTAGAATTATAGAGTAGCCAATTCTCTACAAAATGAGACGTCTCCGAGCTTTCTACGACCTTCCCTTCAAAAGTTATAAGCATTACAAAAATCGAAAAAACAAATGCAATTTACGAGAAAATCGATTAAAAAAAAAGCATTTTTTTGATTTTTGTGACGCTTATAACTTTTGAAGAGAAGGTCGTCGAAAATTCGAAGACGTCTCATTTTACAGAGAATTGGCTGCTCTATAATTCTAGACTGTTAAAACAAGTTTTCTGTTGCCGCTTCTGAATGTTAAAAAATCAGGATTTTGGTTTTCTAGAAACTCAATTTTCGGAAAAATTCATGACGGTTATCATTTTCTCAAATTCTTGTTGGCAACAATATTCTCTATTCAAATCACTATTTGGATACTTTCTACTATTTAAGGTCACGAGAAAAAATCTAAATTGCATCTTGTTGAATCCCAATAATGAAAATCTAACAATTTTTCGAGCTTTTCAAAAATTATTTTATTACGCTCAAACAACATTTCTAAGGTCATATTCGAAAAGAATACAAATTCATAGCTCTTGACTCATCAGAAATACTTTCTCGTGGATCAAAAGGTTGACAACTATCTTGTCTAAATACTTTCAAATTACTGATTAATTTAGATTAGTCTCAACTACAAAATAATATATAGCTTCATAGGTACGAACATATTTCTCAAAAATCATGACTTGAATTTCGAGTCAATTAGTTTTAAAATGATATGATTGAACTTATGAAACTAATATAATTTTTAGCAGTCGAGATGATTCTGGATTAAAATGCTACTAAAAATAGATCGAAAAATTTCTATAGAACTCTTGAGTCCTGTTTAAATAAATATTATTATTATTAAAATCTAACCATTTCGTTGTATTGTATCACGTTCACTATCACTTTCTGAATCAGCATTTGCTTTTGATGATGATATACGAATATTTCGACGTGATACAGTTGGTGAATTATCACTTGAATTTGTTTCTGGTGCACTACTATCAATACTTGTAAAACCTAAATAAACAACAACAACAACAACAAAATTATATAAAATTTGAATATTATCTAATTACCATTTGATATACGTTTTGAACTTGTTTTTAAATTTAAACAACGAAATTTAGCTTCCCATGCTTTTTGATCAAAATTTTCACCTTCACTTTCATCTAAACCAGAACTATCTATTTCAGTTAATTGTTCACCATTTATATTTGATGCTGTTGTTGTTGTTGTTGTTAATAATTTTTTATGTTGTGAACGATTTGATACTGATGATGATGATGATGATGATAATAATGATGAATTTGTATTTGTTTGTTGTGATAATATTGATGTTTGATTAAGTTTTTTTGAACCAACATTAAATGGATTTATATTTGGATTTTTAAATAAAACATGTATATCACGATCAAGTAATTTATCAAGAATTTGTATTAAACGTCCTTGATCATCTTTATATAATGTTAATAAATTAAGTGCAAGATCACTACGTTGACGACGAATACCTTCACATAATATTGGATTTTGAGCTACAAAAAAATAATAATAATAATTCAATGAATTTTTTCGCAAAGAAATCTACCTTCAGATATATAACATTTAGCTCCAAGTGCACAAATAGCTGTATCAAATGCAAGTAATTCATCCGAATCATTAAGTTGATTATTATTTTCTATAGATGATAATATAGAAAAATTTTGTGATAATGATAAATTTGAATTTGAATTTATATTTATACGATATAAACTAAGTGATCTTAATGTTTCAAATATATATGTTGCTAAACTAAGTGGTAATAATATACCATCATCACGTATATTTAAAAGACGTGTACATAAATGTTCAGCACGTTGTCTTAATATATCAATTTCATTTTGTCCAAGTATAATTTTTTTTAATTCTTGACATATTTCTTGTTCACAATTAAGTAAACGTACTTCAAGTGCTTTTGTTGTTGCTGGTATACGACATATTTCAAGACCAAGTAAACCAATACGAAATGCAAGTTGTTGATATTCAATTGATTCATTTAATATTGTACATAAAAATGCACAACGAGCTATTGGAAATTGTGCATAATCTGATATATGAACATCTAAATAAGCTAAAAAAAAAACAAAAAATAATATTCGAATTATAATTGTCAGAAATTTTTGTTTGAATATACAAAAAAAAAAAAAAAAAAAACAAACCTTGAGAAGATGATGAATATTCTTCATTATTAAGCATATAATCAGCTAATTCTTTAGCAAGTTTAAATACTTCATGATGATAACCATGTATACGTAATGCTTCACATCGAACAAATGCAATCTAAATTTTCAAAAAAATTAAATTTTTATTAATAAAATTTTCTTTATTTAAATACTTGTAATGGATCATTAATTATTTTTAATATTTTAAATATATATGGTTCAATTGTTGTTGTTGGTTTTATTTGTTGAAGTTTAATTAATGGTTGTTGTTGATCAGAAAAATAAATTCGACATTCATCACTACTATTTGATGATGATTGTTGATCAATATTAATACCACCACTGCATGATTCTTCTCCACTATCAATATCTTGACATTTTTCATTATTATTAATTATATCATTATTATCATGTACAATTGAATTTATTTCTTCATGAACATTTAATATTGGATGAGATATTATTTGTTGTTGAATATTTAAATTAATATTCGTATTTGAATTTAATTTTGTATAACCATCTGTTAATAATTCATCATATGAACGAATATATTCAGACCATAAACGTTGATTATTATTATTATTTTCTTCAATTTTATTTGGATAATATGGATAATTATTCCAATCAATTTGACATATTTCAATAGCTGGTAAAAAACCTGGAAATATATCAATATCACGTCGTTTTTGATTTAATGTACGATCATTATTTAAATTAATTGTTGATGTTGTATAAACACCATTTGTTGTTGTTGATATATTTGTTGTTGTTGTTTTTTGTTTACATATACGTTCAATTATAGATAAATGCCATGAACATAATTTCATATAAATTATATTACGTTCATCATTATTTAAACGTGGATTAAGTGCAATTAAACGCCAAATTTGAACGATTTCATCACATAATGCTGAACTTGCTTGTTGAACTAATGATGTATTATGAGGTTTTAATCCATTGGTACCACGTTCATTATAAACATTAGAAACTTTTGTTGTAAACCACCATTGAATTATCTACAAAAAAAAAACAAAAAGAAATTTTAAATTAAAAAAATTGATTTTTTTTTGTATTTAACGAACTTGTTCTTGAGCAAGACATTGACGAGTAAGAATATCAAGTAATTGTGTACCATTAAGATCATGTCGAGCAAGCATTTCACGAACGATTTGTAATAAATTCCACATACCTTCGGGTTCACGACCACGTAATGGACGTAAAAGATTTGAATATTCAGTTGTAGCTAAGATAGGAGGACTTGTTAAATAGGTTACATCACTAAAAGGAAAAAAAAAACAAAAATAAGTTTCTTTTTCTTTCTTATACAAGAATTGAAAGAATTTATAGTTCGAATCTGAAAATTTTTGAATCCGATGATACACAATAAAAAATTCTTCATGTAGTTATTAAATTTTTCGACATTCTAAACAAATGATATTTACAGTTTTGAGTATTCTTTATTATCATCGACCTCAAATGTTACTTTTGTTATACGTAATAGCCAATAGCTTGGAGAATTTTGGATTTTTATATAAATCCCATTAGACATCTTATCATGACAATGGGTGACATTATGCTGAGAGTAGATAATCTGACACTTCAGAATTATATCTTTCTTTTCATACACTTCAAATGTATTATATGCTATCAATAGATTAATCTCTCTTATAGCTTCTCGTAATAATAATGAATTGTAAGATTATTTCAAAATTTCTAATACAATGATTAAAAAAAAAAAACATTTATCTAAGTTTATTTTTCATACCCAACAACTTGTGGTGTTGGTTGACAAAAACGATGTAAAGTTTTAGTAATATTTTCTTGTAAACTTGTTTCATCTAAATACCAAACAGATATATCCGATGAAAGACCACCAGCTGTTGGATCCTATATAACAAAAATTAAATTTAACAAAAAACAAAAAACAAAAATTCTTTTCTTCTCTTACTGGTGCTCCTTGTAACATATTCACA